>VZTV01106865.1:0-14896 GCA_013400875.1 Anhinga rufa | reverse complement strand
GGGGGAAGGCGTGATTCTAGCTGTATCAGTCTTGTGCCTTTATTTTCAAATGAGCAAAAACAATGAAAATCTTCACTTGAACTTGCAGGTAGGCTCTGACCACTTTGCAGAGCTCCAGTAGTAGAGTCCAGTACTCTTACAACTAAGAGTAGTTGGCAGTTCCTCCCATGACAAGAGCAATACAGAAAAACTGCAACTTTGTATCTGTACTTAGGAGTTTGCTGCTGTGACTCACAGTACTGATACATTATTCACATAAAACATTAAGAGCCTGATTCTTCCCTCGGATTCAGTTTAGAACTAAATCTACTGAAATTGCTATGGTTTAAAATCAGCGCAACTTTGTGAAAAGAGAATTGAGCTCTTACAGCACCATCCAGCACAGTGCAGTGATGAATTATATAACATTAACAAATCTTATAACTCTTTGGTAAATGAGAATTTGATGACAAAGCCTCAGTAGGCTTGGCAACTCAGATAAGTGCCACAAAGTCAGCTTGTTTATCTGCAGATTATCTGAATTATTCAGGCCTCTTGGGTTTTCAAAATTGAGCTGGAAGTCTTGCACAGACAGACTTTGCCAACTGTGTGTACAGTAATGAGAAAAAAATATTCCCAGAGAAATTTCCCATGACAACAATTTTTTTCACTACATGAAGTGATCTTGTCAATCAACTAGGACTGTGGTGAAAGTGCTCCTGAAATAGCTACTTATAGTAGTCTAGGAGGCAACCAACAGTCTTTCCTCACAGGAGAAACACATTCTTACAATCTGAAAAAAATCTATTGAAGAGGCCATCTATTTTTCACAATACAGATTTACAACAAACCATCCTGACCTGGAGAGGACTAGCACCGGAACTACAAAGATATTGAAGAGCTGCAGTCCTTCTCTCCACCTGCATGCTTACAGCCTGACCCACCACTGACAACAGCCTATTTTTCCATTTGATCTTATTACATTTTGAACTTTGTGTTAATTATGGCACTACATAGTTGATCCCTAAATAATCTACTGCATCCTGCTTAAAGCAGAATTAATTATGACACCTAACACATAAGTACAACTACAAATGAACAGGTTTGACTAAGATTTCAAGAATATGAAGATGATTGCAGCTAGCAAAGGACATTTTATGATGCCTAGTAGAGAAACCATCAAAATTCCCCAAAAGCCTATTCCTGCATTTTCTACCACTTTGAATCTTGATTGCCTTTAATAGGAAGAATAAGGCACGAAACCTTGCTTGAAATTATTCTTTTCTTCCTCTTGTCAAGCTGATATAATAGCAATTGCTTTTCTTTGCACCTTTTGTGTTTAGTTAACTTATTTAAACTTGGTCTTCTCCTCACCTTCAATCTACAAAACCTTTTCAATGAGATATTGGCAAAAAAAAAAAAAAAAAGAGGAAATCTTCCCTTCTAGTCCTTTAAAAGCATTCATATTCGGGGGAGGGTGGGAAGGAGAAAAAGGGATCAACCTGCACTAGTGTTATATAGCCTTCTTTGGGAGGAGGGAGAGAGGGGTGGTCCATTAAGATAATAAAAGTAATAGTTCTAAATTTCAAATCCTTGCAACAACAAAAATAAAACTGTGTAAAAGTAATGTGGGATTCACAGTACAATGATCTCAGAAGAACATAGTTTTTCCACGTACACACACCAGCTTGTTCCCTTCTCCCCCCTTCTGAAAAATAATTGGATTATTTCTCCTTCATAACTGTAAAATGGAATGGCATATTTTTTAACCTATGGCCATTGCACTGAGTATTTATGAAGAATACTCAGTTTCAGCTTCTGTTTCTTACAATATTCTTTGGAATTAGCCTGGGAGAGACTGCTGTAGGGAGCAGGACACAGCCAGCCAGGCTGCTGAGGTTGAAGGAGATAGTTGGGGATCAATGTTTGATGAACACAACGTCACTGAGTTAATTTAATTTGAAACTCCAAGTAGGGGACTACGTGCAAGAGCAAGGAAGAAAAAGATCCTTTTAAAACACCTTTAAATTCTATCTGTCTTGTTTAGTACCTTTTCTCTACTTAAAATACAGATTATCCTGTTCCGATTTTCTTTGGGGAGTTCATGGTAAGAAAAGTGCTGGGCACATTCACCTCAAAGCTCTGGGAAACTCACGTTCCTTGTTGTCCTTCACCTGGACTAGCCCTTCCTCCTCCTCCTTCAAATTCTGTTTAACAGTGAGTCTGAAAAAGCAAGACTTCAAAGGCCAGAATAAAGAAGAGGTGGAATCTATGCATAAATGGAAATTAGCAGTTGTTCAATTTGCTTCAACTAGAATCAATAATTTAACTGTCCTTAGAACATTTCCTGCAAAGATGCTAACTCAGATTCTTAACAAGGACTCTAGAAATTATAAGTGGACTATAAGCAGGGGAAAAAACCCAAATTAATATTGAGATAGAAAGTTTAAGAACACATGATGTGCTCAATTTTTTTTTTCACATATATTTTACACACTATAACTGTGGGGTGGTTTGAGGTTTGTTTGTTTGTTTGTTTGCTTGCTTGCTTGGTTTTGTTAAAAGAATAGGACTGGAAGTGGTGGAATTGTAACTGATTTGAATAAAAGCTTACCTGAATAACTGAAGCCTGATAATAAAAGATATCAATGATATACTTCTCACTATAGACAAATCACCAAAAATAATTTGCTAGTAAAGGAAAATTGTTATTGTTTGTTAAGAATCAAAAGAGATTAACTCTCCCACTTTAGGTCATAAATCAGAACTTTTTACTGACACTCAGCTCTTAGTTAGGTTTTAGTTTACATGACTAAGGGGTCTGACCTGCAATTGTCACTTCTTTGATTTCAGAAGTTCCTGGATTTGAGCAACTATTGTGCTCCATTTTAAAGTGAAGCCCAGAGAGAATAATGGAGGCTGAATGCAGAAAACATAGTGAAAGGAATAGTAACTGTCATTCTTTGTTCAAGAAGGTAAATACTAGTGGTAATAAACAAAGTTTTTTATTACCACTAATACCATTAAAGGAAGTTCTCGTTTCTTTCCAGCAAACTAAAATTGCATTTTCTATACTGCTTAAAGTGGTAAGTTTATTTAATTTTGAAATACTTATTTGAGTGGAGAAGAAAACTATGAATGCAATTCTTAATGTTGTATGAAGGTTCTATCATTGACCTCCATGTATACAGAATCAAGACTGAGTAACTGATGGATCATGGTGCATTTCAGTTTTCAATAAAATCATAAAAGTAGGTCACTAAAGTACAGGGTCAAAAGAATTTTTAGACATACTAAAGACAAGAATGATTGTTTTCATAAAAGAAGAGTTTCTCAAGCAATAAGACTTTAACAAAAAAAATACTAATCAATGTGTTGTATCCAAAAGGGTCCAGTAATGAATTTCAGTTACATTTAAACTACAACATTCCTCGTTTATTGTTCAGCATGAACTACAGCTTATGAACCTATTGATTCAATAGAAATAATCAAGTGTCTTCAATAAAACAAGATGAATGGGATCCCAGGGCTTTATGAAACTTCATTGATGCAATATGCATGCTTATTTTCAGACAGTAGGTTCACATTATTGCCCCTTTTCAAATACCTTCTTATAGTATAAAGGTCAATTATAACAGAATTAATAAGTTTTCGGTCACTTAAAAACTCTACAGTGGGGAATTTATCACAAATACCTCTCCATTCTTAAAGGTTTTGTGAATGGTATTTGTATCCAAAACCCTTACAATTCTACACTATGTTTACCTCACCTGCAAGTAGTTGCTAAATTCACATACCTTTAGATTTAGTCTTATTAAAAAAAAAAAAGCCCTATACCAGGCATTAATCAGATATTTGATACGCTGATTCATATGAATGTTATTTGTAGATTGATAAAAAATTCACTTGCTAACTCTTGCTACTTACACTGTAGGATACTCCTTTAGCATTTTTTTAATTAAGACTACAAAATCCTAAACCTGCTCAAGTATATAGCACAAATTCTGTTGACATGAACATCATGGAATCGATTTTATCAGTGATGTCATCAGCACTGGGATTTTGCTCTTAACTGAAGTAGTAGGTGGGTCAGCTACTTGTGAGAAATGTGTCACTCGCTGATAACTAGTGGCTTATCCCCTGGTGATCCACATAAGGTATGATGTGTGTCTTATTTTTGAAACCTTCATGTGAACTTCAAATCATGTTGTACCTGTGTAGCAAGGAGCAGTCTTAACATGGTAATACATACAACAGAAGAGTCAACAGAGGTTTCAAGAATATCATAAAAGGTAAGTCACAAAACTAATGAGCTGTGCTATTAAGCCTAGACATTTATGAAAACATGATTTAGCAAATGCTTTTTATTTTTACTTAATTCCTTCAGGGAAAGAACCTTCCCCCCAACAGTGGAATGTTGATATAAAGATTTTATATTGTAATGAATCATCTCCTAAAATATTTGTATGTCATCTCAAGTTTCAAAAAAAATACTGTAAGCTGTAAAACACATCCAATATGATGTCTTTATGCTGATGAGATCAACAGAAGACATTAAGCACATCACAAAACTGGAAATGAAAACGGAAAATGGAATAAGCATGTGATTATTTGTAGTCAGCACTAATATTTTCAATAATACATGGGGAAAATATTATATAAAATTAATTATTCATATACCTTTCTCCCACATGCACCTGAAAATGGAATGGTTCACTTTGCCTTAGGAATTTTTGAAATGGTATGTTATTTTGTTCTTAATTTTCTTGCTAAATCTACAGTCAGTCGATCATATGGCACCTTCTCTTGGTGGATAATTCATTTTCTTTAGCTATGTCTTCCCCGCTGTCCCCCCCTCCTCTTTTCTTCTAGATACTTGAATAGAAGATAGAGATTTCTAGTATTCTTACCATACACTCTGTTTCTCTGCAGATTAATATTTCAGATGAAGTCTGCAGAACTAACCTGTTAGTCATACCTCTTTATCAATAGTTTTACGAGTGAAAGAAGTTTGATATTCAACACCACTGTGAATGGATGCATATACTTCTGTCCTGGTTTCAGCTGGGATAGTTAATTTTCTTCACAGTAGCTAGTGTGGGGCTGTTTTTTGGATTTGTGCTGGAAACAGTGGTGATAACACAGGGATGTTTTAGTCACTGCTGAGCAGGGCTTACACTAGTCAAGGACTGTTTCAGCTCCCCGTGCTGTGCTGGGGGCACGGGAAGCTGGAGGGGACACGGCTGGGACAGCTGACCCCAACTGACCCCAGGGATGTCCCACACCACATGGCGTCATGCTCAGCAGAGAGAGCTGGGGGAAGAATGAAGGGGGGACATTCTGAGTTATGGCATTTGTCTTCGCAAGTAATGGTTACACGCGATGGAGCCCTGCTTTCCTAGAGATGGCTGAGCACCTGCCTGCCCATGGGAACAAGTCAATGAATTCCTTGTTTTGCTTTGCTTGCATACGCAGCTTTTGCTTTCTCTGTTAAACTGTCTTCATCTCAACCCATGAGTTTTCTCACTTTTACTTTTCTGATTCTCTCCCCATCCCATGGGGTGGGGGCAGGAGGAAACGAGCGAGCTTAGTTGTGTGGTGCTTAGTTGCCAGCTGGGGTTAAACCACAACAATTTCTCATATCATCAGCTTTGGCATAATAATATCTCTTTTGGTTTAGCCTAGTACGGATTGTGAAACAGCATGCAGGAGGAAAAGTCCAGGTATAAAATGCACACTTACAGTAGTAGCATTAAATACCTATCTTCATACTTAGAACTGAAATTGAGGTTCATTATTAACTCAAATTCTGCAGGTTTACAGATATTACTTGTTTTGCTTTGCATGAATGGTTAAAAATGTAGTGGTGAGTTATTGCTCCTTCTCCATCAAATAGTATTATCATATAAATAAAACTCTAGTGCATTTTTATTCATTAATAGATGGGGCTGCATACATTTAAGTTTCTAAACTCTGTGGAAAACACCATCCTGACCAGCAACTACTTATAAGCAGAGCCTGAATTTTGCAAATAATTTTAAGCTGATTTAAAAAAAAAAAAAAAAAAAGCAGTCTACCAAACCAGTGAGTTAACAGAAGGCAGGGAAGGGGGTTAACTTTTGATTTTCCAAAATATTTAAAAACTTGAGCGCTGGCCTAGCTAAAAATGCTTTCTTTGTTTGTTTTTAATTTCAGACAATCAGTTGTTCCTACATCCTTATTAATGGTCCTTGAGAAAGCTCCCTCTCCCAGATAAGCTGCATACAGGATTCTGTATTTATATAGCCTTTATATACCATACAGCGGGCAAGATTTGGCTACAGAAGAACTAGCAGGGCTTTCACGTGGCTACTCCTACCAGAAGAAGGATAAATTGTGAAGAGGAGATCAGGTCAATATTGTTGTCAGTATATTTTGACACATCTTTTGATGAACTCCATAATCTAAAATGGTTATCTTTTTGAATCAACATTTTTCAGACATTCTTTATTGTACAATTACAACTAAAAACTTTCCGTTTTTTGTTCCGTGAAAGTAAGAGACAAATATTACTGAGGATTACCAGAAAAGAGGCTTATAGAAACATACATGCCTGCTTAATCCCTGCTCCCCACCCACCATCCCATGCCCAAACCAGTCTAAAATAAGCTGGGTGCAGCTTTTCCAGGTGAATGTTTTTAGCTATCCCAGTAAAATTACAGAGCTAGAAAAGGGATCAGCCTAAAACAATAAATAACTGAAACACCAAAGGACATACGAGTTTTTTTCCTGACCCATTAGTCAAGACCCATAGCACTGTAATCCCAACCATTGCAAGAACTTGTTCTTAAAAGACAGGAGAGCAGTCACAGCTCTGAAATACTTTAAATTAAAAGAGCAACTTCAACAAAATGCTGTGCTTGAGCAACTGTCAAGATACAGGGAAAGGGAGTGAATCAGAAGACATTGGTGTCAGATGTATCAGGCTGATGTGGGAACAGAGCTTTTAAATGCAACGGGCCTGCCTTCCTGCTGTCCTAGTGAGGTCGTTTTGTATAGTGTGTAAGTAAATGAGATCAGAACTGGAAAATAGTGGCTTACGCTGTAGGGACACAAATAGCTACATAGAATATAAGGCAGAAAGGAGACTGTTGCAAGGAGCAATATGAAACAGGAAACAGGGAACTGCTGTGGATTTGCTTCAGACTTGTAAATCAAGAGATGATTTGACACTGCATTCTGTGGGTTAGACCTCCTGCACCATTCTTGAGAAAAGGAAGATATTTTCAATAAATCATACAGCATCACCTAAGGTTTTCTCATCTTTTAATAACCATTAGCCTCACCAAAGCATAAAACTCTTTCTACCACCCACTTCTCATTCAGTGTGAAGCAACTTTTATTGCAACATCAATAATGAACATTAACATGGGATAAAGGTACGTAGCTCATCACTAGTTCTCGAATGAGACCAGACAGGACGGTAATCAGTTTGGGTGATTGATTCTTCAATAGGGTCTTTTGCCTAAGGATGCTATAAACAAGAACAAAGACAATAGTCGGGAACTGTGCTATCCTAATAACAGATGCAAGCAAAAATGAAAGAGCTCATTAAGCATGTGCTGATCTTGGATCTTCTTGGCTCTTGACATTATGTGCTTCTCTTAGCCATAGCTACAAGTCAGGTGATAGAAATACCATTAATTTGGGGGGGAAAAAAAAAAAAAAACAAAAAAAAACAACAAAACCAAACCAAAGCAGCAGAACAAAAAAACCTGAGACCTGCTATGATATAGGAATATGAGAAGAAAAATGGCACCAAATCAGCTACCAAGCTTAGGCATGCTATTGGTATTCAAGTCATGACAGAACAAGGACATGTCAGCTACCAAGTTCTGGTGAGAAAAGCTATGATTGAGACCCTAATGTAAAATCACGTATGTACATTACCTTACACAAAGATGACTTATTAATTATATAGCTAATGTGAATTCTGATAGCAATTTTAAAAGGTGCTGGAACAAGTCTACACTGTGCTCTAGGAACACCACCTAGTCCACTCTACAGCCCATATTTGCACCAGGCCAGCTCTGTCTTCTGCTCTAATTTGCTGAGCATTTGTGCTAAGCTTGGGCTGTGGCACCCACTGGTCCAGGTTTTGCTTTTTGGAAAATGCCTGAACTTAAGAAGGTTTTGTCAGAACAAATCCACTCTTTATGCCATAACTGTTAGTCAGACTGTGCTCCTCTATCCAGAATTTTCAGGCTGTTGTATATCAAAACTACTCTGCTTAAAAGAAACTTATCTCCAGCACTTTCCAATAAAATAGAGAGATTAAACACCCTCCTAGTCTCTAAGATTCCCCAACTGCATGCATACCCTCATTTGACCTTCCACTGGATTAGAAATTAAAACCACATTTTTTGTAAGCAAAGCAGGTGAAAGTTTCCAAGACAAATAACATTTAAACAGGATGAAATTTCAGTTAACATTATACAGAGCCTAACAAAAAAAAAAACAAACCATACAGACTAGAAGTCTAGTCCTGTCAAGTTATTGATCAATTTTCATCATCCCTATGAAAATAAGTTTTAAACAAACAAACTAAAAAATCTGCTTAATAAACTGAGTCACTTTCTTACTTAGCTAACAGTCCCTGAATATGACCTTGTAGCCTTACCAAGCGAGACATGCAATTTGTTTTATCCGAGTGGCTTTTTCTTTCTGCTAACTTCCCTCTGTTTCCACCCACATAATTTATTTTTTAACAGAAGAAAATAATTTCCATTTTAAAATTATACTTGCTTTTCACATGATCCATTTTTCATATGTAAGAGTTTCTAAATCAGAACCACAGCTCTCTGCATCTCAGACTCCTTTTTCTTTCTCTCAGGTAAGATTCCGATTCCCTTTTTCATTTCCTCATAGATTATTTAACCATTTTGCTGGCCCTATGCTGGTTTCTTCAGTAATTCAACATCATTACTCTAGCTCCTTCCAGTGGTAAATCATAATGTTCAACAAAAAGAAACAGACCTTTTAATATACCTTTAATAATTTTGCTCTACAGAAGCCAAATGACTGCCTTTTAAAGCAAGTCTTTCTGCTTGTCCTAGTTGCATCAAAGATAAAGGGTAAATGCAGCTCAAAGGTATAGCTCAGCTTCATTCACAATTTAAGCATATTTTGGTTACGTAGCTAATGTTGCCATTTTATCTCCACCACAGTATAGCTTGTGACTTGTTTTGTCTGCTATAACACTGTGAGGGTAAGAGCACAAACAGGATAGCAGCAAATCTACGTTTCAGACTAACTATAGTTTGCCTAACTCAAAAGAGGGGAGCAACTTGAAATAAAGTATGTGCTTTTTGAAATATTGTTACCACAGGAATAGAAAAGCAATCAATATTTAAGTAAGCATTAAAAAAGACACTCTAATATTACCTTATTTTACATTCATATATATTTGAGAAACTCTGCATGAATTGAAAGATGAACTCTGAACCCATCTATGACAATCCAGAATAAAAAAAAAAAAGCCCCAAATGCAACATATGAGCTACAAATGCTAAAAACAAGCTTATCAAGGGACAACATTATGGGAGAAATTTGGAGTACTGTTGATTACAGGCCTGAAAAATATTAAAGTAAAATAAACTTGTTAAAGAAGGTAAATCAGAAACTGAAGAAACAATTCATTACAGAACTGTAGGCACATTAACAATATTCAGCAGTTCTGCAATCACAGCCATAAACTGTCAGCAGAGAATATATGTGATCATTTATTTGATTATAAAGTACCTAAGAGTGTTCAGCAGGTCAGATTTTTCAGCCGGCTGAGTTTCCTAATAGCTCTTCTCAATCAAGGGATTGTGCTGCACAGTGGAACACTGAGCACAGATACGACGATGATGGAGGTCACTGACCCATCTATTTAAATAAAAAAGGACTGTCCACAGCAGCTCTACAAATGCTACTTCCTACAGGTTTCCGTTCAAAATCTTTGCTTTTGCTGTTAACATATAAATTTAGGCCCTTGTCATTAGATGCAGTAGCACAATAAACTTAAGTTGAACAAATATGTAGAGAATCATTACTCTGAACAGTAATTTGACCTCTGCACATAATTTAGACCCCAATCTTTCATAAGATTATGCACATGCTTAAATCATGTAAAACGCTATTACAATTAATCACTGTGAGCAAGCTGGTTGAGGGAATCAGTGAAAGAACATTTACTCCATGTCTTATAATTGGTTGAATCTGTTTCTTATTAATCAAACCCTACTTAGCACTTTAGTATTAGTTATGCTTAAATTCAAAAGCTGCCCATTTTGTTTCACAATTCACATTTCTCTTCCACAAGGGAAATTCTTCCCAGTTAACTCCCTGGTCCCTCTAAGGAGAAGTTATGATCAAAATGAACAATATCACCCAAGGAATTGTAAATCTCTTGTTGTACTAGAGGGCCTCAGGGCCCTCAGATTCAAAGAAAGATGTAGACTCATAAATGGGACTCAAGCACCTAAATTCCCCATGAGTCCAAAATCATGATCTTGAAAGCTTGCTCTGTTGATCCTAGAGAGGAATGAGCTCCAAAATTCCTATATCTTTATTTTAAACTTGAAGTTGCACCTTAAATTGAACCAAGTTTGAGCAGGACTGAGTGAAACAGCATTTACCTTGAAACCATGTCTGAACACTAGTTAGAAATAAGGAGATCATGAGCCCCTGATTAATGGATATTACTGTAGGGAGTGTTAGATTATGAAGTCTGCTCAAATCTACAAATGGCCATCCCAAGAATAGGAGCCTACTTAAGATGTATTTTTCTACTTTCCTCATTAAAGCCAAGTAATTCTGCCAAAAATAACTAAGTATGTGGTCAGGAGGAAAGAGGGGCCCTGACTACAACCTAGTAGGATACACACTTCAAAAAGGAGTCTGGCAGCTCATTTACGCACAATAACTGCTGGATTAATTACAAAAACTGCACAGGTATGATCATCTAACCCCTCTATTCATCTCTCTCCCTACTGTATTTACACTTTCTGATGCCGTTAGCTTTGCTTACCTTCCCATCCTACGGCACAGCTTCCACAGGTGGAAGCGCCGCACCCGGGGCGCGGCAGCCGCCCGTGAGGAGCGGCCGGCGGCGGCCGCCTCGGGCAAGACGCGGGCGGGCACGCTGTGCCGCCTGTGCGGCACGAGGGAACCGCCATTTTGTGAGAGGGATGCAGGCCGTCGCTGCTACCGTAAGGGAAAGCCTCACGCCGGCGGGTTTCTGGTTTTCCTTTTAAAGACAGCGTGGGGCACCGTCCTCAGAATAGGAAGAGATATTGAGTAAGGTGAGATTTGTGGCTGTAGTAGCTGGTAAAACGTTTATATTTTCCTGGTTTGCTGAGAAGGACGAGGCTGGCAGAAGAGGAAGCAGTTCTGGCTTACCCTGTCCTGGAATGGTGGGAGGAGCGGGGGCGCTGGTTGCCCCCTTGCAGGCAGTTAGCAAGCAGGGCACCTCACAGACGGCTTTCAGAGGGAGGGTGGTGTCTCCTGCGCCCCTGAGGGGACGGTCTTCTCTACTCGGGACGATGCTCTGAAGCACGGCTGCAAGAATGGGCTGCTCTGCATAGGCATGCAGTTAAAGGTTTATTTTCAGAGGTTTATGTTCAGTAAGGAGTTTTGAAGTTTTTTGGGGTTTTGGTTGTTTTCCCGAGTTTATTTCTCAGGTTTTAACAAGACTTAACTGTAGAGAGTGGAAGTCTGATACACCTATTTGAGGAAAGGTGCAGCTTTGGCCGACACAGGTTCCCACTTCCTACTGATTAGCCCAAGGCAGCTCCCCCACTCATCATAATAGGAATTATTTATAGAAGAACAAATTGCCAAATTCTCTCTGTGCCAAACAGAGACAGCAAGTGTAGAGGTCTGCCAAATATAAGGCTCTCAATTCAACTCTGAGGCAAAGAGCTTAATTTTTAATGGATCTAGGCCTAATAAATTGAACCCACCAAAAACTTTCTGTATACATGGGTTTGGAGATGTATGATTGCCATCTTTGAAAGCTTANGAAGAATAACATTATCACAATCCTCTATTCCTCCTTAACATGAGTCTCTCAAAAGTAGATTTAGTATGGAGAAATAGTTTCAATAACAAATAGACATCAGTTAAAATAAAATACTCTTCTATCCCAACACAGAACTCACTTGGAGAATTGTTTATTTCTGAGTCAAACTATTATTTTCAGGCATGAAGTTCCAGTAAGGCAAGTTGAAGTTTAGGAATTATGTAATGGTAAAATATAAGCTGCTAACAGTTGGTTTCCCAACATTTCTACTCAATGGAGAACTTCCAGAGGAAATTGCAAAGAGGAGAACTCTGCATGTATAATACCGTCAAAAACCTTAACTAATTAGTCTTTTTTAGAATAAGTTGGTGATGCAAAAAGGGATTTAAAGTGCTTAAGGAGGAACAAGTTAACATTTCCAAGTGGGGGAAAAAAATACACTTTGATACTCCTTTTAAGCTACAATCTGTTTTTCTTCTGACCTTGTTCTGTTCATAAACCATGTTAATCAGAATGCTAGTGGTGGCTGGAGCCTTGTGTATGCATTTTTAAGAAAATAGCAAGAATGTTTTTGGCCACTTAGTAATCATATTACAGATTAGAATTAATTTACCTGAGGAATCATCCTGTGCATCTCTGGCCATGTATATCAGGCTTTTTTTTTTCTTTTTTAAATAGTAGTCCTATACTTTATGATTAATCTCTGTCTCTGAAATCACTCATAAAAAATAAAATGTGTTTTCGTGGACTTATCTTGACATCTTCAAGAGCACTCTATTTAAGGTGCATGATACTGCTCCAAGGAGATGTTGACTATTGGTGAATTCAATGCAATAAGTAAGAACCATGTATTCCAGCAATATATGGAAGAGAAAGAAGGCTAGGTAGAAAAAGCTAAAAAAGTCTCTTCATGGACTTATTCAGGTTTTCATTTTTATTTTGTTAAAAAGTCCCAATGAAATTGTGAGGCTTACTTAGACCTGAACTTACAGAGGTGGTTAAGTGATGTTTTTGATCCAGATTTCGGATATGATGTATTTCTTCATTATGAACAAAACTAATTGCTGCTGTACATTAAATTGCCGTGTTTCTCCTTCTACTGCAAGATGTCTATTTCTCAGTCCCTCTGAAGTCCAATTTTCCTTATTTCTTTTAACTCTGTTTTGCATCTTCCCTCGTTATCCAATCACCTTTCAATTCATGACCTACAGAGAATGTGAGAACTTTCCAGTATTCAACTGTCTGGTTAATGAGCCTCCATGAGATGTGGAGATTCATTTATCATTTTAGTGTTTGTTCCCTTTGGTCAGTTATACTTCAATATTTTGTACTCTCTATGTATGCTTTGCATTGATACCTCTTTTAAAGCCTAATCTTTCCCATTTAAAATGCACTTGAGCAGTAATAAATCCAGATGTCAGCAGCATAAAACAGTCACCCTCACCTTTCTCATTGGCAGTGGCAAATGGCAGACTATGTATTCTAATAATCACTGAACCAGTCTGACCCCTTCAGACCTTTAAAAAATGTAAATCTGCGTGCTGTTCTCATGTGGCTATTGGCTTGTAAAATGGGTGCAACTGTTCCACAGAGTGTTATGGTAAATATGCCAGCATTACAGTTTTTAAAATAATTTAACTATAGATTTTTTTCTACCTAGTTAGTTGTAAAGATCCTCAGAGTCATTTATTGTGTATCTGCAAACTCTTCATTCTTTGGCCAAAGTGTAAATACACTCTATGTATTTGCATTACCTATCAATTGGTTCGGTTACTGATTCTTTAAAAAACTGTGTATATATATAGTTTTAAAAAAGTGTGTGTGTGTGTGTGTGTATGCGCGCACACACACACAAACACAACGAAGGCTACATATCCAGAGCCAGGTGTTGCAATGGTGAATTTCTACATGTGGGTCACAACTGTGTTAGAGAATTGGTATGCACTTGCCCGATTTGTGTGTGCACTGTTTGTTTGTAGTGAGGATTGAATTTACATGCAATATTCTCCCATTTTCCACTCTGCAAGAGAAGCAGTTGCAAACAAGGGAAAAGGTACTTGGGAAATGACATGGGGAGACAGGAAGGTAGATGGTATTTTTATAAGATCACAGCCTTGCTGCTGGATGCATGCCTCAGAAACATCACCAAATAAATAGATGTGCACCCACAAGAAGGACAAGATTTTCTAAATATTTATGAACCAGAATCAGTAATCTAATTTGTGGGCATGAAATACAAGGAGGGGTTATAGGCCTTTGTCTGAAGCATTGTGCACTCTGATCATTGAGACTCTTTACCTGAGTGCTGCAAAAACTGGTTCTGCATCTGAATTTAATATCTTTTAATTGTTGCCACTGGTAAGCAGACTGCAAGTGCTTCCTTCCAGAGTTGATAGCATGAGCTGGCATGTACTCCTTTAGCACTCTCAAAATACACTAATCTGACCTAATCAGAATGCCATGTTATGATTATGGCAAAGCTTCAGTTAGAGTAGGGAGAAACTGCTTGTCCCTTTCAAGAAAAGAGTGCATGCTGTGAGTGCTCAAATTCGTGTCCAGGTTATGTGTGCGTTATTGAGGGTTAAGCTGCTACAAAAAATGCATCTCACTGCCAGGAGCATTTAGCAAGCCAGCATCTCTTTCACCAGTACTTCTGCAGTGAAGTAGAGGCACAGCTAATGCTGTACTATATAAGGGTTTCTATATACCTCATGGATACATATCATGTGTTTTTTAATAATTTGTTTGGTGCTGCTGTAATACTGCTAAGGTTATGTTCCTGACACCTGTAGATTCCTGAATTGTATTATGAACCATTTACATAAATCTCCTTTTTAAAGCTCGTGGAACAATAATTATAGAATCATAGAA
>VZTV01106858.1:53887-102104 GCA_013400875.1 Anhinga rufa | reverse complement strand
GGTGCCCCTGTGCTTGGCACTGGTGAGGCCGCACCGTGAATCCTGGGGTCAGGTTTGGGCCCCTCGGGACAAGAAGGACATGGAGGGGCTGGAGCATGACCAGAGAAGGGCAGCGGGGCTGGGGAAGGGTCTGGAGCACAAGTGTGCTGGGGGGCGGCTGAGGGAGCTGGGGGGGCTCAGCCTAGAGAAGAGGAGGCTGAGGGGAGCCCTCATCGCTCTCTGCAGCTGCCTGAGAGGAGGCTGTGGTGAGGGGGGGGGTCGGTCTCTTCTCCCAAGTAACAAGCGATAGGATGAGAGGAAACGGCCTCAAGCTGCATCAGGGGAGGTTTAGATTGGATATTAGGAAAAATTCCTTTACTGAAGCGTGGTCAGGCACTGGAATGGGCTGCCCAGAGAGGCGGTGGAGTCACCATCCCTGGAGGTATTAAAAACTGTGTAGACGTGGCACTTTGGGCACATAGTTTAGGAGGCCTGGGGGTGTTGGGTTGATGGTTGGACTTGATGGTCTTAGAGGTCTTTTCCAACCTTAATGATTCTATGCTGTGTGTCATTAATAAAAAAGTGTTCTAAAATAATTTAATTTACCAGCATACAGAATAGCACAGAGCTACCATTTGTTAATATATAAGGTATAATCTTCCTAGGTTCCCTGCTTCCCACGCAGACCCACTACAGTTTCGTTGGTCTCCAAGCCATTCTTTCTAATCGTAACAGGACCTTTAGAGTGGTCCTGAGGTGCCTCCTCTTGGGCTGTAGAGGACTTGAACTCAACTTCAGCTTTCTCAGTAGCAGGCATCACAGTGAATCCTCTTGCACCCAGTCAGTCATGGGCTTCTTCAGCAGAGCTGACTGTTATTGAAGCCGCCCTCTCCATGGCTGACTCTTCTGTCTGGTGAGAAGTGGTCAATGCTCTGGCCTTGCGGAAGCTTGAGGCTTGCTTTCTGAAAAGAGGGGGGCAAAAATTACCCTGACTTTTCTGGGTGCAACAAGTCTCATAGCAGGAAAAACTTTGGGTCTTCAAGATGTGCTTATGTCTAGGTACTGATCCTTAGCCTAGGCTGCTTTACTTTGCACTGGTAAGTACTCGTTACCTTAACTGGGAACTCCCCAACATGATGCACTGGGACCAGTACTATTTAATATCTTCAGTGACATAGATAGTGGGATTGAGCGCACCCTCAGCAAGTTTGCAGATGACACCAAGCTGAGCGGTGCGGTTGACGCACCTGAGGAACAGGATGTCATCCAGAGAGACCTGGACAAGGTGGAGAGGTGGGCCTGTAAGACCCTCATGAGGTTCAACACAGCCAAGTGAACCTGGGTTGGGGCAACCCCCGGTATCAATACAGGCTGGAGGATGAAGAGATTGAGAGCAGCCCTGAGGAGAAGGACTTGGGGGTACTGGTGAGCGAAAAGCTGGGCATGAGCCAGCAATGTGCGTTCGCAGCCCAGAAAGCCAGCCGTATCCTGGGCTGCATCCCCAGCAGCGTGGGCAGCAGGGCAAGGGAGGGGATTCTGCCCCTCTGCTCCGCTCTGGTGAGACCCCCCTGCAGCGCCGCGTCCAGCTCTGGAGCCCCCAGCACAGACAGGACGTGGACCTGCTGAAGCGGAGGCCACGAAGATGCTCAGGGGGCTGGAGCACCTCTCCTATGAGGACAGGCTGAGAGCGTTGTTCAGCCTGGAGAAGAGAAGGCTGCAGGGAGACCTTATTGCAGCCTTCCAGTACTTAAAAGGGGGACTATAGGAAAGATGGGGACGATCTCTTTAGCAAGGCGTGTTGTGACAGGACAAGGGGTAATGGTTTTAAACTAAAGGAGGGTAGATATAGACTGGATTGAACGAAGATTTTTACAGTGAGGATGGTGAGACACTCTGACCCAGGTTGCCCAGAGAGGTGGTCGATGCCCCATCCCTGGAAACATCCAAGGTCAGGTTGGACGGGGCTCTGAGCAACCTGGTCTAGTTGGGGATGTCCCGCTCACTGCAGGGGGGTTGGACTAGATGGCCTCTAAAGGTCCCTTCCAACCCAAACCATTCTGTGATTCTATTCTATGATTTTATGATGTGGGGTTTTCCTCACCCCCATGTAGAGCTCAGGATTCACCCTTGCTTTCTCAGGTAATCCTAATTATAAAATGTTTTTGTTCTGGAGGCGATTCTACCTTTATTCCTTGAGACATGAACTTCAGTTTCTCACTTTGTGCTTCAGCACCACCTAGCAAGGCCTCTCTGCCCCAGTGCATCATCTATATCCATATCCTCTGGCACACTGGAACACTGCAGAGCCTTTCTGAAAGGTGAAGTAAGTGGTGGTAGTCCACAAATTCTGACCAAGGTCTCCCAGGAGCTTCTCCAGAGTCTTACATACTCTGTGCAACAAGTCTCTTATTGTCTATGTGGCAAAGCTGACATACTGCTTCATACTGATATCTGATCCTGTGCTTTGGTAAGCAGTGGATTCATGTTCCTCCACAGTTTTTCAAAATGACAGAGTTGGCTAGATGTCAGTGTGTGATTCAGATTTTCTTTTTTATCCACAGTGTACCGTGTTATCAGGCTTTCACAGTGGTTGCTAGCAATACCAAGAGTCTGCAACCACAGAATCATTGAGGTTGGAAGGAACCTCTTGAATCTTCTAGTCCAGCCGGCTCCTCTTTCCTAAGCAATGACTCCAAGCATTTAGATGCACTCAGGAGAAATAAATGAGAGTGTGTGTATACATACATTGACACATGCATTCTTTGACTAGTTTTCAGGTGTGTATAACGGATTACCAGACTTTGTGTTTGTAGGGGCATGGTATATAGTATCTGACAAACTGCACTCCACGGAGCACTGCATTTCTCCTGATAAGATAGCGAGAAATCCACCTAAAAGCAGACTTCTGTGACCATTTTTCTGCAAGCTGCTTTGCTCCCCTTGCCTTGCTTACTTGCAGAAAGAGAGAGAATGAGCAGCCAGATTTATTGACTCTTCGGTACTTAAGAAGGATCCAGGACCTTCTATTACAGTGCAAGGAAGGCTTCGTTGTCCAGACTCAGTTCCTTATGGAGTCCATGGCCACATAGTAATCTATAGTTTTAATCTCAAAATTACACTTCTTTGAGTATAATCTCAAAGAAGAACCTACCTTGTGTGCTCTTTACTCCTGCTTTTCTGCTTGCCCCATCCAATGTTCTGGTTATCTTACCGCTGTCAGGATCCTCAGGCAAGAAGGTCACGGGCCCATGCTGTTTGCTGTCTTCACCTTGTCTTTGGGTACTTCTTGGTGCCAGCAGGTGCAAGGCTGCTCACTCTTATTTCATCTCAGTAGGTGATCTGGAGATCTCTGCACCATACATCCTGACTCTCAGCTGCTCAGGGAACATAGGAAAATCCACAAGCAATGGTGCCACTCTGGATTTAGTGCTTCCAAAGCTCACTTCTCCTGTGATTGCTCATGAACGCTAAGGGAGCTTTCTGAGATCTGCCATGCAGCTTGGTGGAGCCAAGTGCTGCAACATGAGAGACACAAGCAGCTCTTGGCAGGACAATCCTCCAGGCATTCTTCTCCTAGAGACCCCAAATAACTGAGTCAGATGCAATGCTGTTAAGAACCACCCATAGTGTGGACGTGGTATGAATACATGCTTGCGGGAGACAGGAACGTTTAACCAGTAACTTTCAGCCTCCCCATCTCATTTAGAATTTTTGAGGTAGAGTTTATAGCTTTGACAGATCACTCTACTGTTAGTTTTCAATAGGTGGTTGTTTGTTGTTTTTTTTAAAGACTTCCCCTCATTTATCCTTATAGCAGGCATAGTATAGCCTGGAAATAAAGAGCAGTGACTGCCTTGTCTGTCCTAAATGCTGAAGCCTAAGCCTTTCTGCCTCATTTTGCAAAGTCTGATATTTCAGCAGTTTGAGTTCTCTTTCAGGCTGAAAGTAATTTACAAAGTGAGAATCCTGGAAAGGAATGTTATTGTAATTGGTCTTAAGCTCAGCCAACTTCTGAGACGTCTCCATTTGAAGACAGTGTTTTAAGTGAGACAAACCCAGGCAGAAACCAATATTAAATTGGTTAATTTTAATCCAGATAAATTTCATAGCAGTTTTACAGCTTTATTGTACAAGAAAAATGTAATCTTACAATATCACTATTAATAGAGCTCTGATTTTAAGGGTACTGATGCTGCTGTAATTCCACATGGTTAATCGGGGCATTTTTGTGTAAACTCTTCAGCAAACTCTTCAACTCTTGCAGTGTGTGCTTTCCACTCCATGCTGCTGTTGCTGTACTGAAACACTGAGAAAGCTGAGGGGTTTTGTTACCTTTTAAGTCACTGTGGTTTTCTTTCATCTCACTGGTAGATTTCTCCCTGTTTGTTTTCTAATGGAGGTTGGTTGTAGCAACCCACTTTAAAAGAGCATAGAAGCTGGGCTTTTTTTGGTGTTGGTTTTTTGGTTCGTTCCCCCCACCCAGAGTTGTTTTTAACACTGCTGAAGTCTGGTCTTTGAAGTGAAAAGTTAGGCATTTTTGTGTGCATGGAGTTATTATTTATTTGTTTGTTTATTTCCAGACTTGATGTCTTTGTGACATTGTGATCTAGGTGCAAGGCAGACAGGAGAGTCTTAGTCTCATAGTCCTTTGTCTTTGGCCTTTGTAAATTCAGAACAGAGGTCTCCATTCAACAAGAGCTGTTGTTACTGCATCTAGTGAGTATTTGAAGGTTGCCAGGTGGGATTGTATGTACATAATACAGTGAAATACTAGTTTTTCCAACTGGGGATATTTGCCTTGATGCCTGATACGGTTGTAGGAATGTTTTCTTTGGACTTTGAAAGCAGACTGCCTCCTCAGAGAGTTTTTGTGTTTATTTTTTACAGGCATGAATTGATTTCTTTCCTCTTTTAGTGCCTGACCAGTAATGAAGGTGTTTGGCAGAGCCCCTGTTGCCCTGTGACAGCTGTAACGCTTTTCACTGCTTCTGGTACAGGTTCTGCCTAGCAGCTGCTCCCAGGACTCAGCACGGGATTCAGTTAGAATGGGTGTAAGACCCAAAAAAAGAAGATTTAAGGGCACTAAATTTCAGCAGGGAGCAGTTTGGAAAGCAGCAGGAACTTCAGAGAGTAAACAGAAAGTGATGATGCATTAAGGAGGGGGAAAGGAAGGGAAAATGCTTGGGGAATGAAAAGCATCTTCTGTTCCTCAAGCTAGCACACAGTCAGCTGTGAAACCTGAAAGTGAAAACCTGCAGAAGTGCTCAAAGGTGGTGAAAATGGTAATCCATGCAGGCTATGAAAAGTGCAAGATTGTGAGCACAGTGTGGGTTTGTGTGCCTTCATGCTCTGTAGGTTTTAAAGGGAGAAACAATCCAGTAAAGTATTTTTGAGAGTGGGGAAAAAGCACTTGAACGAGGTTCAAAGCACAAGGTGTGAACTGGGGACAGGCAGGGTCCTTTCCAGAGTTCTCAGGAATATACCAGATTGTATACATCACTTGAGGGTAACTCTTTAAGCAACTGTTTTAAATGGGTATGAGATGGTGGCAGGTCTAGGTGAGCTGGGAGGCTGCCGGGGAGTCCCCAGAGCAGAGAGGCGATGCTGAGGAGAGGGATGAAACCAGTGGATGCACCTGTGTGCAGGGATGCTGAGCAGAGCTCACAGCAGGGTCATCTCTGCCATGGCTGCAGAGAAGAGGCTCCCTGTGATCTCCTCTTGTTGCAGCCTGTGGTTGATTCCATAACCCAGCTTTGCTTTGCCTTGGGAAATTCTATTTTTGACATAGTTCATCCCTTATGGGCATTGTGTGCTATAGTATCCTGTGCGGAGCCCAGGAGGAGGCGTACACAAAGCTGTGTTACACAAAAAACCTATCTGCTAGTAGTAATTGTCATTTCACGTAAGACTGCTGAAGTTATTGTCAAGCTAGCATGTGTTGTTCCATCAGTTTAAAAACAGGGTGTTTCAGAACAGGTCGGTGCTGCAGGAGGAAGCTGGTAAGTGAGATAAAAGAGCTGTGTCATCTCAGTCTCCAGGGAGGTCAGAAAAAAGATGTTGTATCCTTTGGGAAGAGGCTGTTTGAGAAGAATGCCCACTGAGGTTCAACAGCATTTTGATGGTTTATGAGGCTACAGTCAAGTAATTAGCCCAAGAAAAAAATAAAAAATACCTGAAGCCAAGATTAGTTAGGACTTTCCCTAACACCGTGTACCTGAGACAGGTACATTAAAGTTAAGAAGATGGCTATGGAGGGAATAGAAGTATGTCTTCTGATACCTCTAGGGAGGTGGCTGGTGTGTGGGACTACAGTAACTGGCATAAAATAACCTGAAAAGAGGCTAGACAGTTTCTTAAAATTAATTATCTGAGGATACACACCTCCAGGGATTCTGTATGGCTAAGATGGACTCAATAGATATGTTACTGAGCAACCAGGAAAATGTCTCCTCCATGAGCAATATTGAGACGGAGGATTTAGAAGCACTGAATAGCTGTGCTGGTGGCACTGGAGGGCATCTGAAAAGTGTCTCTCCACAGAGAATTTGATATTAAATTGGTATGTACAGTGAAAAGAGAAAAATAATTTTCAAAGCTGTGTTACCCTCAAGAGGGGCAAAGATGGAGAAAGCCATTTTTATGTAACTCAGATGTTTTATGTAACTCAGATGGGTTTGCTGTCATTTATTTTCACCAGACGAGGATTTGGCACAAAACTGAGGCATGACGTAGTGAGCAAAGGAGGCAAAGCTGCATCTTAGCTTGAAATGTGATTAGTTCCTTAATATTACTTATGTGATTTTTAATGATGCATGTTTTCAGGCTAACTCTGTCTGCGGTTTGTTGCAGTTGCAGAATATCTCTTTTCACCATTTCATTCCTTTGTGCTTCCATGTCCATTCTGTCTTCTCTTTTCTTTAAATACCATCCCTGGAGCAACCATGTAGCCAACACCTGATGTTATTTGATTTTTGTGTTTTCTTAACTAATTAATATGATCTTCAAAGGACTTGGGTAAAAGCTGTGAGTGGAAGTAGAATAGTTTTGGAGAAGGACTGTGCTGCAGATCTGCTGTATTCCATATGATTAGAGAAGTGTTTAAAACCTAGGAAATCTGGAATAACTATTTCCATATTTTTGTAAAGCGCTCCCTTGATTTTTGAAATGGAAGTTCAGTTAACTGACATTATTTTTTAATAATCTTGAAATATAAATAGTATTTTATAGTGAAATCAGTATTTGAGAATACAGTACTGAATAGAGAGATGCCCTGTTCGTAATCAGCTGCTCCATTTGCCCACAGCAAGGGGAAACGTATGTAAGGTTTGAGCTTGTGCTTAGTAATAAATAGAGCATTTGTATTTTAATACCTGTTGATTACTTTGTATTCTTTCAGCGGTATCCAACTGACAAGGCCTACTTCATAGCAAAGGAGATTCTTGCTACAGAACGGACGTATTTAAAGGACCTGGAAGTTATTACAGTGGTAAGGGTTTTAACTATCTTTAATGCTTGAACTTTTCTTAATAGATTTGTAATTGTTAATTTGGAAAAAGTTGGAATTTCTTCCAGGTAACAGAAGGAGGAGGTCCAGTGATAAAGCATAATCCATGAGCCATGTAGCTGTTACCTTCCTTGTTCTGTAGGTCCTCATGTGGGAGAGCAGATATCTTCTCTGGACTTCTATCGTTAGCTACATCACATGTCATTTTGATGTCTTAGATAAACTTTCTCTCTGAAAACTATGAACAGGGACAGCCTAAAATGTTTTGCATTCAGCTTCAATGACATTCATTGCTTTCAGCTCTGCTTATAATCTAGCCATCATCTCTGCAATATTCCTTGGAAAGCTTTTCATTTTGGGCCTTCAGATCATGAGAGCAGATGAAAATTGCAAAGGGTATTAAGGATCCATAGGGGTCTGAGGAGTTACGTCTTTTTTTGTTGCTGCTTTTTCTTTCCCCTCCTTTTCCCCTCCTTTCATCCAGCATACTCAAGTGAGTCCTTGCTTGGAGGACAGCTTGAGTTTCCAACTCTTTAAGAGCTTTTTGTTTATTTACTCCAGGTTTGAACACTGACTGTTGTGTTTCTAAAAGCTATCATTTTAATTTCATCAAAGTCCCTTAATTTGAGTTTGAGTCCCTTAATGCTGTATGTCTTCAGTTGAGGTGTTCTCAGTGAGCACCATCTCGCTCAAATTCCTCCTACAGGCTTCCCAGCACTTCTTCTAAAAGGTGGGGGAACATCTGGCATCTCAGAGGACTTTTGTAATATTCACGTCCCTGCCAAAAAGCAGGGAACCGAAAGTGATAAGAAGTGCAGCATGTGACATGCAACAAGATGTCTCCAGCTACTGAGTAACTTGCACAGGGCTCCAAGGTTTATGAAAGAGCAGTTTTATCTGTGTTGAAGTACAAGCAGTGGTGCAACATTGGCTGTGGCAGCCATTCAGTAATTGACTGTAATTTAGAGCCATTACCAACCATCTCTTCATTGCATTAAGAAACATGCTTGTGCCCAGAACCAATAATAAGCCTCATGTTTGTAATGTTTGGCAAGGAAAGAAATTACATCTTTTCATCTTTCCCAGATTACATCTTCCCTAAATATTTCTCGTTCCTTCCTGGTGTTTCCCTGTGCACATGCTTTCTCCTCCCCCATTGCTGCAGGAGCAGAAATTTTTATGCTAGCGATTAATTTCTTAAATAGAAAAATTTATCATAATTTATTATTTTTCCATCAGTGGTTTCGCAGCGCGGTCATCAAGGAGAATGCTATGCCAGAGGGCCTGATGACATTGCTCTTCTCTAACATAGACCCAATTTATGAGTTTCATCGAGGCTTTCTGAAAGAGATCGAGCAAAGACTATTGCTCTGGTAAGTGCAGTGCATGGGCAATGAGCAGGGAACCTTTTCCTATGTCCTCACATCAAAACTCTACTTAATCTATATTTGAATTGGTATTTCTGCTTAAATAGAATTAAGGGAAAAGTATTTTAAGAAATTATAGTTTTAAAAAAAAAGACTAAATATATTTTTCAAAGCCTGTTTTTCAAGCACTGCCTTGTACATAATATCCCATAGCCATATGAATTGTGCATCAGACCAAAGGTTTTGTGATCACAGATTCACTTACATTGGGAAACACCCTTAAGATTGTGGAGTCCAACCCTTAATATAACCTGGTGTTGTCTCTAGCCTTAGAAAAGAGAAGGAACAGAAGGTCAAAAAGATAATGTGTGTGTTTTTCAATGCCTTTCAGTTAATGAATCTCCATGTGAAAATCTAGGAAACACGTTTTGGTAGTTAAGATTAGAGTTCAGTTCTTGCAGCACAATTTATTTCAAAGAGCATGTCTTTAGGCTTTTAACCTGTGTATTACTTTCTCCTGACCTGAGATACAATATATGAGAATCTAATTACCATTCAAAAAGAAGTGGTTAATGTAAACTAAGTATGAACAAAAATGAATTCATAAATTCAGGTGGGATTATGTTATGACATTTATTCAGAAGGCTGAGAGATAAAACTCCAAAATAGACTTTCACATATATTAATTTCTATTCCTTTCTCAGTTTTCTAAGCATGGCTTTGTGTTTGTTATTTTATGCGGCTTCCATATTTACTGTACCAAGTTTTTTGACCCAAACAATGGAATGGGAATGTCAAGCGGCTAGAAATGGATAGAGGAGGCATTAATGTTAGTACTGCTTCCTTTACTTTTACTAAAACAGTCCTTAAAATACACAGATATCCGGGAAGCGTTACTTAAAGATTAAGTCTTGAAGTACAGGGGAAGGTGGAGGGAGGAAATTGAAATTTCTTGACCTCCCTTGTACTGCGCCTTCTTATTTCATCTCCTTATGTGTGTTTCAGGGAAGGAAGAACCAATGCTCACATGAAAGGAGATTATCAGCGCATTGGAGATGTCATGCTCAGGAATATGCGTACTCTAAAGGTAGATAAAGGACTAAAATAATGGAATCTCAGGACTGTTTAGTCACTTTTTCCTTTTGTCAAGGATGAGAGTTCAAGGTTTAGTATTTCCACTAAACTTGAAGTGACTTGCAAACAGTTATTGCTGACAAACAAATAAAAAAGTAAACATAATAAAATATTTGCAGCGAGGCTTTATACCACTGTTGGCTTATTTAACCACCTAGATTTACCTTGAGAAAAGGTGGTTTGGTTATTCAGCAGAACACAAAGAAAAATTATTTAATTAGCTTCACTGTCTCTCCTTTATTTGCACAACTTGAACTGTCCCCTGTGGAGACACTGTTTCATAAAGTTATTTAATTCCAAAATGTAAATATTTTTAACTGCATAGTTTCTTCTGAAATGACGTCACCTTTATTTGGAGTAGAGTGCCTTCATGGGATAGTTACACTTATGCTGTAGTAGTGGAGTAATTATTCCATTAAAACCAGTGGTTTGAATGGGAGAGCAGAAGTGTGCAACTGCTGTTCCAACTATCAGCTGTCTCTGTATTTGACATTCTTTGGCAGGCATAGGCACAGTGCTGCACAGACACCTATTTTGACTCCTACTGGAAGCTGCCTGCCAGTTTCTTCAATAGATAAACCTAGATGAGACAACCCTCTCGGCACAGTTCTGCCTATGCCAACTTGAAAAAAGTCCGTAGTTGACAAGAATTGTCTTAGAATGGCAAAGTATTAAAGGGTGGTGCTACCGGCTGCTCTCATCAGAGGCACACCGAGACTCAGCTGTGGTAAATAGTGAACAGAGGGCAACCAAGCAAATGTTTTTATTTTTAATACTGTGTTGTTTTTTTTAATGAAGCCTTTGAAACATACAATGTTGTTGATGCTATTTTTGTCAATATTTATGGTGACATATGCAGTCTTGGATTATATAATCGTGGTCAGAGACAAAAGTAGAGAGGGGAGTGGATGTTTTTCCTTATTCACTGTGGAATCTACTAAAGACTGTTCTCCTTTGATCCGAGCCATTTTTTGTATGATTGAACAGGAGTTTACCAGTTATCTGCAGAAGCATGATGAGGTCCTGACAGAACTGGAGAAAGCAACTAAACGCCTAAAGAAGCTGGAAATGGTTTATAAGGAGTTTGAGCTGCAGAAGGTTTGCTACCTGCCCCTCAACACATTTCTGCTCAAACCAATCCAGAGACTGATGCACTACAAGTTGATCCTGGGGAGACTTTGCAAGCACTACACAGCAGAGCACTGGGACTTTGCAGATTGCCGGAGTGAGTGAGCTCTCAGCTGTATACGTACTAGGCAGAAACCGTTCCCATGTACATATAAAATTTTGCCCATAACCTCACAAAGCCAATGTAAGCACCTTTTCTCCCTTCAGGACATCTCTGACTCTTGCACGCAGCTCTGCAAAATACACAGGAACTTTGATTTAGATTTCTGAAAACACAACTGCGTAGTGAATACTGTAATTTAAATATCGTGAAAAAAACCCCAGAATATACCAAGCAGAAAACTGTCAGGAGGCAGCCTAATTAAAAAAAAATGTTTAGCTTACATTTTAAAACTAACTTTGTTTTTCTTTAAGGTTTTCAGTACCAGGTTTTACTACTCTCCTACCGTGCTCTGGTGCAGGGTTCCAAAGCTTTCTTCAATACATAGAAAATTGCCTTAACTGCTAGTTTGGAAAATGCAAAAGATAACTTAGATGTAGACTGTTCTCTTTGCACAGATTGTATGCTTTTTCTGGCATTCCAGAAAGTGCTTTTCTCATGGTAATCTTGATGGATCTTAATGTTTCAACCAAAGCTGGAAAAGTAGTCCTTTTCTTGTCCCCTTTTTAAGTGGGGAAAAAAGCATTTTTCTAGGAACTCTTCATCATTTATAAGTAAAAATGTGACAAAAAAAGAATTGCTTTGTAGTGTCAAAAGCTTGCATAGTAAATTCCATTAGTTTATAAAGTAATCTTCGGCAGAAATAATTGGCTTTAATTTTTTAATTTACTTTTGGCTACATGGTAAATAATACTTTTTATATGCACAAAATCTGAGATACGCAGTAATCGCCAGAAGCATAGGAAGCTCTATGAAGGTGCTTGCTAGTCTCCATTTTACCCCTAGGTAGCTATAAAATATGCTTTAAGAAGTTGGCAGTTGGACTAGATGATCGTTGTAGGTCCCTTCCAACTGAACTATCCTGTCCTATTATAAATCTGGCTGTAAATTTCAGATTCAGTTTTCCAGGGATAAAATTGGTGGCCTGGGTTTTCTGCTCTGTTGTGATCCCCTTGGTGCCATTTTCCTTACAGGTGCGCTGAAGGAAGTCACAGAAATGACGTCTCAGCTGCAGCACAGTCTCATCCGCCTGGAGAATTTCCAGAAGCTGACAGAGCTGCAACACGACTTGATTGGTATAGATAATCTCACGGCACCTGGTAGGGTAAGTACTTTTGCTTAGATTTTAGAGCTTTTATTGCCAAAGAAGTGCCTTTCAACCATCTATTTGCCATCACTGCCGCTCCGTTTTATGAATGGCTGTAAAGGCTTTGTATAGTTGTCTTCAGAGTAGGTTTCATGGAGGACTTGGTGATGTCCTAGGGAATAGATCAAAAATGCTTCTGCTTAGACTCTGGCTACAGTTTGGTGTTTCCAGTACAGCAGATGCTGGGTACGCTGGGGTGCGGTGCTCTGAGAGGGAAGTGGTATGTCATGCGCTCGATAGGAAATCCACTACCAGGTCTGGATATGTCTGTCTGATGCAATCTCTGTCTGTGGACTGAGACTGCATGGAGAATGTAGCGACAGCGAGAGCCATGTCCCTGGGCAAAACTGGTATTGGTGACTCTGTGNNNNTCTGTGTTTCTAGGAGTTTGTATAGTTCCTGCTTGGTTTTTTGTTTCTTTGGTTTTGATAGATATACTGAGCATACGTACAGGAGCATCGCTTATGCTTTTGGGATGCTATGGCAATCACTGTGGTGGGATGTAAGTGTATTAGGTGAACTGCTGGTGTTCAACAGGAACTCTGTTCCTTTTCTTTCTCTTGCTTCATTGATTTAAATGCTGGCTGCAGCAAGGAGCTGATTCATGTTACAAAACAGAAGGAAAGGTGTCATCCAGCATTTAAAAAATCTGTTAGTGATCATTGCTGGGCACCAGTCAACATCTGTGTACTCTGGGATGAAAAAAAAAAAAATCCATTAAAATTCTGTGTGTTTGGGAAAGGTCAAGCTTTGCCTAACTTTCTATTTTCCACTGCAGGAGTTTATCCGGGAAGGCTGCTTGTACAAGCTCACTAAGAAGGGTTTACAGCAGCGGATGTTCTTTCTGGTGGGTGTTCCTTCTGGTTTTCATAAACCCGAAGTCTTCAAGATAAAGTTGTTGGGAAAATGTGTTTTCACGTGTTTGTGATGAAAATCAGCAATCGTAACTGAAAACTCACTCTTGAGGGATTTTTAGATAGAGCGTGACTGTGACAATACTGTCTGTTCAGCTTCTTTTCTTAATGGTGCATAGTTCTAACAGAATTTTTAAAATTAATTGCCTTTCATGTAAGTAAATGAAAGTGGTTTTAAGGAAAGTAGGCCGAACTGACTGAGAAATGGCATTTTTTCATGTGCCTACAGTGGCGTTTAAACAACAGATTTTTAAGAAGATCTCAAAAAATACTTGGCCCTACCTGCTGTCTCCAGAATATTAATTGTATTCTTCCTGCCTTTTTCAGTTCTCAGATATGTTACTCTACACAAGCAAAGGGGTTACAGGGACAAATCAGTTCAAAATTCACGGACATCTTCCTCTGCATGGCATGTTGGTAAGTGGTTTCAAGTTGCATCACAGTGTTAAGGAAGTGACTTTGCCTTAACGCAGGTTGAGGCAATTCCTTTGGGGCACGAGGACCAAAGCCACAAGCTGCTCCCAGGCCAGTGACAGGAGTCTGTGGTGCTGTTGGCCATAGACTGGACCTTCACATGCCCCAGCCTCTGTGTCAAAGACTTGTCTGTAGGTGATAAGCTTACTCCTTCCATCACATTAGCAAAACAGCTGGAATATGCCCTTTTGACCATTCATTTTCATGCTGCTGTGAGAGGCTGATGTGGAGACAAGGATTTGTCCTGGCATTTTTCACCTGTGTGCACACCTAGGCATATAATCAGTCCTCCTGCCTCCCCACCCCATATTCTAATGGGACTGTTCTTTCTGTGTTTGATTTGCAGCTGATAGTGCTCGACCCACCGGTAAGTAATAAGCCGAATCCTGCTCAGAACGCTCCTTTTCTTGCCCTGTTGGATGTGGTGCTGTGCCGCTAGAGATGCGGCGGTAGAAATGCATGATGTAGATTATTGTATAGAGTCAAAATAGACTTGAAGTAGGTGGTATTCATAAAAGAGTAGCTGTTTTGCACTTATTGCAACCGAGTTGTAATCATATTGTAACTCGAATTCCTAGCCAGCCAACAACAGTTGCGTTGTTTATCAATCACTGAGAAATGATGAGAAAAACCTTTTCTTTTTCTGCAGGTGGAGGAGAGCGAGAATGAATGGGCTGTCCCGCACTGCTTCACCATCTATTCAGCACAAAAAACCATAGTGGTGGCAGCAAGGTAACATTTATTTTCCTCAGTTGCCTGTAGGTTTGATTGTTCTGTTACTGTGACTGTTCAGTTACTGTTTGATTGTGTGGTGCAGAGGCAGGGGGGTGTTTCATGCGTCCTCTGGAAAGCACGACTTCAAAACAAACACAGGACACTTCACAACTCCTTTATCAGTGTTGTGTTTTGGGAAGGAGTAGTTCATCTCACAGAATGGTGTGTTATTAAAACACACGACAGCAGCAATAACATCGCCATTGTATAGTTTTCTAGTTAGCTGAGTTGCCAGTGTCATCCTTTACACAACTGCTGTAAAGCAGGAGACAAAACGAAATCTAAATGTACAAATATTTTAGAGACCCAGAAAGAATTAAAATCCAGAACACACAAAAGGTTGTAAGGAAAGGAGAGTTCCTGCATGGATGTCATGGAGGAAGCTGGAAAGGGAGAGGAAAAATTAAAAGCTGGCTTGGAGGGAAAAACGATCTCTTTTCTGTGTAACTTGTCCCTGTGCAGTGAGTTTGGTGTCCTTGTTTTACTTTATATCTGAAGTAGACTTAGGATGTCTACCACACCTATTTTCTCGGGATCAGCCTCAGGAGGTTTTGTCCCTCTGCAGGTCCCCTAAAAGGCAGCTGGAGTTGGGTATGCTAAGAACGCAGGATGGGAGCACTAAATCTTGACCTTAAATTATAGGGGTTTTTACTGCTTGATAGCCTGTTACTGAAAAATAACCATTAAATAACATTTATAAATCAGGTATCTAGTGGCACAGGAGCCAATACTTCCGGTATGCAGATGTATTCACCAAGCAAAACTTTTTATTCCAGCCTAACACCTGAAAATGTCGATTATTTTTAAGATCAACTGTTTCTCAGCAGCTGCAAATCAAAAAGTGCTTGAAAGGTTCTTAAATTTGGAAGAATAAATATCATTTTTACCTTGTCATAACTTAGAAATAGCTCAAACGTGGTTGTTTTTCTTAAGTTATCTCTCTCTAACCATCAGAATTGCTTCTGGGCTTAGACCATGTGTAGAGTTTTCAGTCTAAACTAAAAATTCAGAAAGAAGACATGGTTACTAAAAAAAGTCCCACAGAGCCTCCCAAGCAAACACAAGAGCGTTTAACTGTATATGGCACTTCAAACAAGTGGGCACACAAGGAACGTAGCCAGAGGTAAAAAGCAAATGCTGCGGCCATATGGCCACGTCTAAAGGAAAACCTTACACTCTTGCATACCAATGGATATAGATATGTGTACATGAGCTGTAAAGCTCTTACCCTGTAATCATGGCACGAGCCATGTCACCCGTGATGGAAACTATGTGGGGTGAAAGAAGTCCTCATCTTCCTGCATGCTGTGTTTTACTGGCTTGAGATGTAAGGTAAATCCTATATACCCTTTAAAAGAGGTGCTACCTTTCAGGTTGCCTTTTATTCTTTGAAAAAATCATTTCCAGTATGGTCATACCACCCATCTCCAAAATGCTTTTTGGAGTGAAAACATGATTTCATGTTTGAAATAAATCATCAGCTATGAAGCTCTCTGTATGAAGAACAGCAATGGCCCAGACCATATAATTCCTCTTCTGAGTCTGATAGCTCCAGAGGGGGATATTATGTGGCCCTCTGGCTGCTATTCATTGCTGTAAAGTCCAAGTTTTTAATGGTTAGGTTGTTTCAAGGCTTGAAAGTAGAGGTGAAGGCTGTGTGAGGTCAGCTTCCTGTCTGGAAAGCTCATGCTTTGGAGGAATTTTTATATTATTTTAATGGAAAGGCACTTTATGGGGCAGTGACTTGTGCTTTCCTTCAGCAAACTAGCACTCTGTCATGGCTCCAGGCTGGGTTGGTCTCCATTCACACCGTTTAACTTGCAGCACCCACCTGGAGATGGGGAAGTGGATGGAAGACCTAAACATGGCAATTGAAATGGCCAAGAAATCTACTGAGAAATCTGACATGCTTCTGGAAAACTCAATATGCAATCGCTCCAACAGTAAGTGGTGTTTCTTGCCTTGAAAAGCATCAGTTGTCATGTCCTTTTCATTCTTCATATTGTGAATTTGATGACATAAATGGAGTATTTTTATAATTCATGTTGTAATGGAGAGTTATTGTGCTTTTGTTTTGTTTTAATCAAAAGAAATATGCTTGCCTTCCTGGACTGATGTTCCTGGTAGCTTTAAATGCAGCAGAGATGCTCCAGTTGCAGAATTGTTAATTTTGTCAGGTCCTTATTCATCTCTCACATATATTTTTCTCAATTTAACCATATAGCATATTTTATTGTCCAGAAATTTGGTGTCATTGGAGATCAGCAAGTTCTTTTATAGCCCAGCATTCTTGTGCCAGTCTCTGGTGGTGTTATGGATGTGCTGAAACATGTAGTATCCCTTCTTGGACCACTTCTTCCTATTACTCACTAAGAATTGACTGAAGATGAAGTGTGGGGATTTCTTTTTGTTGTTTTACACAGTATTGAGTCAGCTGCCCCAAGCAGAGCTGAGTAATGAAAGCCACAATGACGTGCTCTGAGTGGTCTTTAGGAGCTGTGTAAGAAATTTGAGTTGACTTATTTTAAAACTGGACCATTGCAAGAGAGAACAGTTTTTCTCAGGAATCCCTGCTTCTCTTGCTCTTTGTATTGCACACTTTTCTTAAATCACTGCTGAATTCTCCTCCCCCAGGATCCTCTGATGAGGTCTCTCTAGAACAGGAGTCCGAAGATGACATACACTCTTCTCGTAGCTCCTTGGACAGGCAGAGCCACCACCGTGCCAACACAACCATGCACGTGTGCTGGTACCGCAACACGAGCATCTCCATGACTGACCACAGTGTGGCTGTCGAGGTACCCGCAGGGTGCAGCTCTCATGTCTCACTCTGTCCATCCTGGCTCGCTCGGCCTCCGCTCCATCTCCCATTTCACCACGCCACGTCTCTGCGTCTGGGGGAGAGCATGGCCCATTAAAAGGCCGCTGCATGCTTGCCCTCTTCTGTGCATGTCTGTGTGTCTGCATGTCAACGCTCTGCTCTCCTTGCAGCAGGGCCTTGCTTCAGCAAAGGCACTGAAGGAGGAAAATTTTAAAGGAAACCCAGGATATCCTAGGACTGAATTGTTCCTTTGGGTTTCATCAGCCTTGCTGGAGGATAAATTACCTATTCATGATATTTTCCTTTAGAGATTGACTCTGCTATACTGAGGTCTGGTTAGCTACTGTACTGCACCTAGAATTAAGAAGACTGCATTAAGCTCAGTGGGAATATGACTTCTCTGCCCTTCCCTGGCTGGCAGGGGTGAGCAGCAAGAATTAGGAAGTGCCATTTTACAGTACAGTTGTGTTATGCTGAACAGAGATCTAGTATGTGCCCACTGAGCTGCTGTTTCCTCGGGTCTTACCACTTGGCATGGCTTGGTGCAGCACTGGTGACACGTTTTGGTACTGAATCCTGCAGATTTTGAGACAGATGTCTGTTCAGCACTCCTTATGCAGACCGCTGCTTGCACTGGCACTACGGTTTCACTTTTGGCAAGGTCAGTTGGGTAGAACACCTTCCTGCAGGCTGGCATGCTTAGAAGACTTCCAGAAGTGGAAAGGACCCTAAATACCACAAAGAGAAAAAGGACATCACTAACGAGACAAACAGCAATGGGGCAGGGTGCTGCATCCATGTATTTTTACCTTCCTACCTTCCCTCCCCTGCTGTTAAGGCACTTTTTGTTTAACGGAAGGAGTTAAAAGTTGGGCACTGAAGTTCCTGGGTTTTCGTGATGTAGAGAGCATATCAATCAGCTCTGTTAAAGGAAAATTTTAGGAGGAAACAAGGAAACTATAGGTATTATCTTGGCTTAGAGTCCAGCAGTTGGGCATGTTAGCTGGCAAAGAAAGTGGTTTCTATCAGAGGGGACAAGCCTTCCTTTCCCTGCCGATACCCTTGTGAAAGGCACCATCTCGCCGTTCTGTGCCCGGATAATGAGACCTCCCTGCTACAGACTCTGGGATTGAACGTGTGAGTTCTTGCAGCTCCCTCTTGCTTTGATCTGTTCCATGTTCTAATACCATCATCTTTTTTCACAATCCATTTTCCTTTAACAGATGCCTTTCCTGCATCACTTCTCTTATCCTAATGTTCTGTTTTGTCTTTCTCTCCCCCTTTTTTCTGCTCAGTTTTCTGCTCTCTTGCTGTTTCTCCAGAGCTTCCTCCTCGCTATTTGCTGGGCCAGGCCCAACGGCCCAACACAATCACCCATGTTTGTTGGTACCGGAACCAGAGCCTATCCCTGTCTGATTACCTGTGCATGATCCAGGTAAAAATGCCTCTCAAGTTCTGCACTGGTGGGGAGGAGCCATGGGATGCCAAGGAAAATGTACTGCTGCTCACTTCGTAATTGCTCAGTGAGCCCACATGTGCTGGTGTGAGGATGCCCCGTCCAGCCAGTGGCAGAGTTGTAACACTGCCTTCTTGATACAGGATTTCCTCCTGTTTATGCTCCCCAAAATGTTTCTTTATGCAATTCTGCCACATATCCTGTCTTTTTCCCTAATTACAAAATCCATTTGCTATCATTCCATGCCGTAGGTTTCCTCATCCCGCTGCACAAGTGCTCGGTGGCTCCGACTCCCAAGTGGCAATGTTCAACATTCCCGCTTGCCACACCGGGCTCAGCTTCACGTAGCTGCCGCATGTAGCTTGTCCGCAACTCTAGCATCCTCTGTTTCCTCTTCTGCTTTATCTTCCTTCTCACGCAGTGTGTTCTACGTGGGTTTACTGCATGTAAAAAGGGTGGCTAAAAGGATGGACACCCTTGTGGCTGTTGCCATTCCTCTGACCGTAGGCTGTAGAGGATAGCAATCGCTGGAGGGACGAGTCAGTGCAGCACCCTTCTGTGTGCTGCCTGACGCTTGCTGAGGTGCGGCGAGTGCTTAAACATACAGGGGGACTTGCTATTAGTGGAGAGACATTGCTGATTCGTTCATCAGAACATAGCTGTGAATTAGTGAACTGAAGATACAAAGTCATTCAGTTACCATAAGAAATATCTGGGAGGCCTTCCACAACACATGAGCAAGTGCAGGAGCAGTTATGGCAGGCAGCCTCGAGCTTTTTATCTGCAGCAGCTGTTGTCTTTTTCTGAAGGACAGCAACTGGTGGTTTCATGGTAGTTTTCGTTCTGTGCTAGAACCAGCTCTCTGGATACTTGCTGAGGAAGTTCAAGAACAGCAACGGCTGGCAGAAACTGTGGGTCGTCTTCACCAACTTCTGCTTGTTCTTCTACAAAACACACCAGGTGAGCAAATGTAGCTGAAGGGACCGTGTTTGGGGTGTCAGGGGGAACCTAGAGGTCCTTGCCTTTCTGTGCTGGGTGCCACTCGCTGCTATTTGAAGGAGAGTAACAAGTGGAAGAGGAAGTAGTTCGTAATGAAGCCAGTCTCTGTAAGGCCATGGGCCTTTCTTCCAGAATTTCATCAGGATTTCCAATTCTGTTACTGGTACTGACCTTCTGTGGGAGAGGGGGAAGATGTCTCCTTATGCAGTGACCAATGGAGGTGAGGGAATCAGCAGCCTTTGGTCAGTCTCTGTCCATTTCTCTCCCTGCTGGGCTTCAGCACTGTTGAAGAGGCACTGGGTTTTTTTCTGCCTGTGGTGCCTTCAGCACCAGCTCGATAACAAACCGTGCTGCAGTGCAACCTGTGCCTTTTCATCTTATTAACCCAATAAACTGTGTTTATTTTATTCAGACTTCTTGCCTTGAGGGCACATTTCTTTTGGGAGGGATATTTAAACTTTTGGGTCAGATCTGTGCTTGGAGTTCAAGAGAGGGTGTGGAGCGGGACGGGGGGAACCCAGGAGGCAACAATGGGCAGGGGAATAGAAGCAAATAACTCTATAAAAACAGTGAAAGGAGTTGGGGGAAGGTTTCATGATAAGCTGTTGGAGGCCTCACAAAAGATAAAGGCTGTTCCTCCTCCCGTTCTCTCCTAAACAAAAATACAAAGACCTTACCTGTAGAGTACAAAAGAGTGCGCACGTGTTGGGCTGAATGGTGTGGCAGGGGATGCCTTGCACTAAGAGCTGGGCTATTGGGCTGTTCCAGGATGATTATCCCTTGGCCAGTCTCCCGCTGCTTGGCTACGCAGTCAGCTCCCCTGTAGAGGCAGATGGCATTCAGAAGGATTATGTCTTCAAGCTGCAGTTCAAGTCCCATGTGTATTTCTTCAGGGCTGAGAGCAAGTATACCTTTGAGAGGTAATTTTCTGTTTTCTGTCTGTCTTGGTATATAACATGTTGTTAATTCACTGGTTGATCATCCAGAGCCCTCTCTTTCTTCCTGACTACCTCCTAGTATGAGTGACCTTACAGCACATTCTCAGTAATGAAGTTCCCTTCCTCTTCCTACCCATGATGTTTGGGGATCCCTCCTCTGCCAGAACCATCCTTCTTGCAGGGGAGAGCTGGTGGTTACAGCTAGAGCTGTAGCCTCTGCTTTGTCTCAGGAGTCTGGGGCTTCCCTGGGGCTGGGGAGCAGCGCAGGTGGAAGGGCTGCGAGGTGCTCAGGCCCACTTAGTCTTGGGAGTCAGATTTCTAGGTTAATGAGAGTTCTGGTAAGAATATTTCCCCCCCTGCCCTACTCGATCCTGGAAACAGGAGTTTTAACGCAATGCTGAGAGCAACAAGTGTAGTGATGGTTTTTACTGCTTTCTCTATAATTACATTTAGCAGTGCTGTTAGGGGCTTCCACACACAGTCCAAAGAGAATCATGTTTAATCACATACAAAACTTTGCTATTATATTAGCTGTTGAAAACCCTTGCGCTGCATTCTGCTGTGCAGGGTAGTATTGGTTGTTTCAGAGTGTGGTTTTACTGAGGAGGTGTCACATACTTCTTCCCCCTTCCTTGGGAGAGTGTCACACACTTGTGAGCAATGTACATATCAGCTACCTGAGGCAGCAGAGTCATGCCCTTTAATCCACTGGACTCACAAAGTGATTTCAAGGAAAAAGTGTCTAATTCACAATGGATGTTTGTCTTGGTTTTTTCACACTTGCTTTGCTTTCTTCCATATGAGCAAGTCTGTTACATAATTTATTGTAAGAAAAGCAATCCATTGACTTAAGGTAAATTTTTGTCAGCCTGTCCTCCTTGGTAAACACTTCCTGTACACTTACAAGAGAATGTGGTGTGCTCTCATAAGAGCTCTCTGGAGCTCAAAGCACTGTAGAGCTCTTGCTTGGAGAAGCAACCACGTTATTTACCACATCTCGAGCTATTCATTTGAAGAATTAGTTCCCTAAAAGAAAGGTGGAAAACAGGTGTCTTGTGGGGTTTGGTGAAAGAGGTACAGCTCATAACCAAAGGGCATTATGTGTCTGTGAGTGAGGGGTTGAGCATCTCTCATGTCCTTTCTTGCCAGGTGGATGGAGGTGATCAAGAGAGCCACCAGCTCTCCAGCCAGGTCGAGCCTGCTGCTTCCCAAGGATGAGAAGGACAGTCACACAGACTGACGTGGGGCAGAGCTGGATCTCTGCTGTAAACATCAACAAAAGAGGCAGGTGGAAACAGGAGTCTCTGGAATTCATAAAGCAAAGAAGCAGGAAGCTCATTTCCACCTGGTATGGAAGGTGGGAGCGAGGGAGTTGCTCACAGACGGGGATCACATCCGTTCCCGATGACATGGAAGAGGGTCAAGTCTGTTCCAGTTGAACCTACTTAGAACCTGACAGCCACAGAGCTCCAGTGTGCACACATTGTGGAAGGTTTATTGTTCTGGTTGTACCTGTACAGTAACACCCATGCCTGCCCTGAAGGCAAATGCCACCTTGTTTTTAAATTTTGACTGGATGGTCAGCGTATATGGGAGAGAAATAGCAGCTGTCAGCGGTGCAATTGGCTCACAGCTGCTGGTGCCAGGGCTTGCTGCCTCCCAGAAGTTCCTTCCCCTGACGCTCGGCATGGCTGGCTGTACAACTGCTGTCTTGCTGCGGTTACCATCAACCTGCTGGCACAGTCATTTTAGACTACAGGAGATCCACAGAGGTAATTAGCTTAAACACAGTTCATCTTGAACAGAAACCGCTGCTCTCGTAGAACAACTCTGCTCTTTTGAAACTGCCATGGCAGCAGTTTTCCAGGGGAAGCAGGAGGCCTGACCTCTGCTAAGCTGTTGAGGTTTCAGTATATTGTGGTTTGGTACAGGTAGGGTGCACGGTATTTCCACTGAACTCTGCTATGGTGCATGCTGAGAGGGTCAAACACTATTCTCATATCACAGCTCCAGAGTTTCTTTATCCTGTAGTAGGCATTACTTAAGGTACGGGATGGCAAACACACTCTCCACCCTGATGTGGGTGATGTTTTCAAGGCATTTAAGCAATACAGGAGAACAAGCTTCCCTGAAAGTCACTGTTGCTTGTGCTTGTGTCACGCAAAGACTTCTGAAAATCTCTGTTCTTACCTTTAAATTTGGGGTGGGATCCATCTTCCGCTTCTCATGAAGGTGTAAAAGTCACTGGATTCCAGATGGCGCATTAGTGTCTGTGGACTCTATTAAATCTCTGTATGACTCTGAAATGTTTGCAGTTTGTTCTGTTTTTGTAAAGCTGTCACCTTTGGTTGCCTCTGCAGAAGGACTGAAGTAAGCTAAGCACCACAAAACGCTGTTGGACGTGGCTTTGATAGGCTCTAGGAACTCTGCTTTTACATTAGATAGAAAAGTATTTATGTACTAGAAGAAGGAACAATGAAGTGGTGTAGTGAAAGAAAAAGGAAAGTGTTGCAGGTTGTGAGGATGGAGGAATGTGGGGATCCCTAGGAAAACGGGAAGGACAGAGGCCAGCATGTGCATTCTCCAAGGCTGTTTCAGGTTATGGTCTAAAACACGTGCGGGATGAGGACTGCAGGGAGAGGGTTCCAGAGGGATTTTCCAGAGCGCTCACTTGGCATTTGCATTGCAGAGAAGACGAGTGACTGCAGCTCCAGCCTTCACTACCACTGTTACAATGACCATTGCCCCATGTAAGTTAAATGTACTTAATTTATTAGTGTTGTCTTTTTTTTTAATTAACTGTTGTAGGTGTATACATGTGGATTGACTAGATTTGTTATAACGCAGCTGAATATGACTGTTGAAAGTAAATAGCATCTTGGTATAAAACTATCTCAGCCTCTTATTCCTGAGCCCACCATCCCCATCCGTGGCCATGCTTGTGGGAAGGTGGATGGCGTCTGCACAGAAGCATTGCTTTTCCTCAGACCTGAGAGAAGAGGTTTCTCACTGTTGATTAATGGGTCTTGGCATTCAGTGGTTTTCCTGAATGATAACCAACCACTCCTTTGTCATGGTCAAATACCGTAGTCCCTTAGCAGGAATGCTTTCCTCTTTCGTGAGAACTCTCCTGAGCAATTATTCTCCCTTTGCTGGTCTCCTGCGGGGAAGCTCTGCAGTTGCAGAGAGCAGGAGCAAGGTTGCTGGCAGCAAATGGGTGTCTCAGTGCTTAACCCCAGCCTTTAGTTGCACTCACCTACTGTAGCAGGGCGCTTGAGCACCAGGACTCAAAATACTTTTTTAGAGTGTTGAAGTTGCACATGAGCCAACAGCGTGCCCTGGCAGCCCAGAGGGCCAGCCGTGCCCTGGGGTGCATCAAGCGCTGCATCGCAGCCGGGCAAGGGAGGGGATGGTCCCGCTCTGCTCCGCGCTGGGGCGGCCTCACCTCGAGCGCTGGGTGCAGTGTTGGGCGCCGCGGGACATTAAGGATATAAAGCTGCTGGAGAGTGTCCAGAGGAGGGCCATGAATTGGTGAAGGGTTTAGTGGGGAAACCGTACAAGGAGCGGCTGAAGTCCCTTAGCTTGTTCAGCCTGGAGAAGAGGAGGCTGAGGGCAGAGCTCATGGCGGGCTGCAGCTTCCTCACCTCACAAGGGGAGGAGGAGGAGGGGCAGGCGCTGATCTCTTCTCTCTGGTGACCAGTGACAGGACCGGAGGGAATGGCAGGGAGATGTGCCAGGGGAGGGTTAGGTTGGGTATTAGGAGAAGGCTCTTCCCCCAGAGGGTGGTGGAGCACTGGAACAGGCTCCCCAGGGAGGCAGTCACGGCACCCAGCCTGGCGATGTTCAAGAAGCACTTGGACAACCCCCTCAGAGACATGGTGTGGATTTGGGGCTGTCCTGTGCAGGGACAGGAGCTGGACTCGATGCTCCTCAGGCATCCCTCCCAGCTCAGGGCATTCTGTGATCCTAAGTTACAACACAGTAGTTTTCCAAGACTGTGGTTCTCAGCTCATGCAGCGTCAAGCTCTGCTTCCATCCACAGCAGAGAGACAGCACCAAGTCAGAATGACGTGGAGGAGGTGGCAGAACTGCATTTATGGAGCCTGTGAGTGCCACCAGGCTGGGGGAGCAGCTCTGGGGCAGGGGGGAGGAAGGGACTGACAAACACCACCTGAAATTCAACACGGAGAAATGCAAAGTCTTGCGGCAGAACAAAGTACCACCTACAGTACAGTCTGGGGACTGCACAGCTGTGTCGAATGCCTGGGGCAGAGGCCCTGGGGTCCCCAAAAGCATGCTGTGTTTGTTGAAGGGCAGTGCGCATCCTCTGCCATGTGTGTTACGAAAGCCAGACGGGGCCAATTGCCAGAAGAGACAAGGATAGAAGAGCAGGAGAAATGTGTATTTCTGCGAGCAAGGTGCAAGAGACAGTACAGTGTCTTCTCCCTGGGGTGAAATAGCCTGGTATTTGATCCTGGTGGGTTTAATTTTTATTTTTTTTTAAACTAGCTGACAGTGATAGCTTACTCTTACCATCAGCTAGACTTTGTCTAAATGACCTCCATAAATCAGCTGTCCCTCTCCCTAGCATCATGTGTTAAAGGTCAGGCTGACACGTACCCAGTGTTACTGGAACTGTACAAGCCAGCCTTGCCCTCAGCAAGCAGTGTGCAGGCTTAGCTCCTGTGTGCTCCTTGCAGTCTCCAGTGGAGCCTCTTCCCCCAACTTGTTTTTCCGTCTCGTGCCATAGGGAGCACTGCTTTAGCCTGTAACGCAAGGAAACAACTTCTAACACTTAGAAAAATGGTCAAAGAACACAGTGGAAGGACATAGCCTAAAGGCGTTAGTACATGACTAGTAGGTACTCACATGGCTGATCCGACTGTTTGAACACCTGCACTCTGTTTATCCTCCTGTCACTGCTGTGCACCAGAATAGTACTGCCACTACTCCCATTACAGGAGAGATGCAGTGAGCAAGAGGCCTTCCTCAAGATCTTTGGGCAGTTGAGGAGTGGATGATCCTTACCTACGTGCTTAACCTGCAGCTCTGTATTCCCGTCTCAAAGATGCATGTGCTCTCAGCACCTCAGCGGCTGAGGTGGGGTCCCTGAAATAGGCACCCCCAGTGCTAGCTGACCAGAAACCGAGAGGGACAGCAGGCAGCAAAAGTCCCTTCTCGGGTGGAGAACACAAAGCTCAAATGTCCGTGCATTTAAAATGCAGGAGCACAGGCTATAAAAGCCAGAAACTTCACTAGTCCTGGCAGAACTGCTTACCTCTTACCTTGGCAAGCCCTCAAACTCGGGAGGATTTCAGTGGCATACCAGTTCTTCTGTGAAACACCATGGAGTATTTTAGCTTTAGCAGAACCCTGCAGTAATTTTTGTCTTTGCTACACTCATGAGCGCTTTCCTTAACGAGCACTAGGAAAGAACAGAATACAACCTGTCCCGACTCATTAGTTTCTTGCTAGCAGGATGTGTGTTAAGGGAGCACTGAACCCATGCTCTTGGGACCTCATGGCTTAATATCCATTCTTTCATTCCATTTAAAAATTATCATTTCTGGTAAAAACCTCACCACTTTGCCCTGCTTCCTGCAGGACTGGCTGGCTGGCCCTCACAGCCCTCATGCAGTGTAGCACAGTCCTGCTTAAGAAACCAGAACAGGTAAGTTTTTACAGTAATTCCTATCACATGTTTAATGCAACATACTGGAGCTGCTCCAGAGGCTGCTCCCTTCGTCTCCCCCCATTACGAGAGTGATCCCTGTTACACCAGATAGTTCACCTCCCTCTCGCATTATCGCCTACATCACCACAGCTTTAGCTCTGCTGAGGCGTCAGTGTCCAGCTGCACTTGCACAGCTCGCTTGCAGTGATGTTAAATACTCTGTTGTGAAGGTTGAGGGAGTCTGACAGTTGGGGGAACGTTAATTGTCAGAGCTTTCATTTTATAAGGCAGACTTTCAGTCACCCACACAGAACGTGAGCCACACAGCTGGATCACAGAACCAGCTGTTACCTTCACCTTGGTATTTCTGCCTGGGGAAGGACGGACATGCGCAAGGTTTTAAACATGCTTCGAGAGGCGTCTCCAAGGTGTTTAACTTAGGCCATGTGCTCACAGAGCAGTTGTGGTGGGCAGGGACACCGCTTGGTCACCCTCCCAGCTGCAAAGGGAGAGAGATGAAGGCAGACGTGTCCTGTTGTCAGCTTTTACAGTTGAACCCTAGTCTAAATGCTGCAGATCAATAAACAGACTCCAGCAAAAACTGCACCTGAAGCGTTCTCCCAAGCACAGCTGCTCTTTTGCAAGTGGCGTGTGTGTCCCCTCACAGCGGTGTACAGCAGCAGAAAGGATGGATGTAACGTGCCTTTCACCGTATTCCCTCCTTGCACAAAAAGCACTTAAACAGGTCTGTCCCCCGAGTCACTGTTAGATCGACGTGAGGCAGGAAGATGCAGGGGAAGACCAACAAGAAAGCAAAGAAAATCAGCTCGAACACATACTTTTTCCCTAATAATACAAAGTTACACCAGCCTCATTTGTTTTGTTACTTTATTGAAAGTGGCAGATCCCTTTCAACGTTTTTAAAAACTAAAACCATTGTTGCTTTGAATACTGGACGAAGTTTGTGGGGATTGTTTGTTTTTTTTTTTAAAAAAAGTTTACTCGTTACACTGCAGTGCATGTGAGTAATAATAATACAAGGTACCTTATTGACACGATTTGCTACCGTCATGAACAGCAACTTTAAAAGCAGCAGGAGCCCTTCAGCTGCTCTTCTGCTGGACTGTGGCCTCTGCCTTCCACCTCAGTAAGTTCCCTGTCTATATGTTAAAACTCCTTCTCCTGAGAAAAAAAAAAGGGGGGGTTTGTTGCATTCTGCGTAAGTGCAGGCTCCGAGACGGCTCTTGCCACCGAGACGCCGCTCTGCAGCGGATCTCCAGCAAGACCGAACAGCAGCACCTCTTCTCTGCCAGCCCAGTTCATGGTGTTTGCTGAGCCCGTATTTATCCAGCAGGGAGGAAGAGTAAAGGATAGTCATAAGCTAAAGTGAACGCGGGGATGAGGGAACGTATGGTCCTTTTGAGCTACTTTTAGCCCAGCACTTACAATCTGCAGGTCTGAATCAAAGTACCAAAAATCAAGCCTTGTTACTAACGAAGTGGCCTATCTTCAAAAAAAAAATAAATGCTGAACAGCTACAGCTTTTGTTCTCTGTGGCTTTGGGGTGAGCCACATCATTCACACACAACCACCCAGACAGAAAGATCTGGATATCCAAGGTCTTGCTGACGTAATGGGAATATCTTTACAATTAGAGAGCAGATCTCTAAGCGACCGGCTATCAGAAGTTATTTTCCTAAGTCTATTTTTCTAGACATTTGAAGTATAGATTTGAGATCTGTGCATTTACCTGAATTAAAGATTTGCTTTATGGACTACAGAAAGCAAAGCTAGTTGGGGGTGGCTCCGCTGAAATACCTTAAGCAGAAAATACAGCAATAGATGCTTTAATTTCTCTGCTTGAAAACACCACTACGGCTTGTCAACTGGAGCTATCTTTCCGTAGAGGACAGGTTTCTTGCCTCAAAAACTGCTACGCAACATTGATCTACCTTTTGAACTGAAGCCCTGTCACCGCCTTTGGCCACCTGCCCCCCTTTTTTAATCCTTCTGCAATGTTTGGGCACACACAGTAGGTGTCTGCTCAGCTTAGAGACCAGGGCTGCCAAACCTGTGTGTCCGGTTGCTTCAGTTGCAGGAAGCACCAAGGAAAGAAACCGCACCAGCTCCCAAACCAAATGTAACCACTTTGCCTTCCAGTCCCTGGAGACCCAAGGCAAGTTCTGCCGTTGCCTGAATTAGATGAACCAAGGCCTAATACAACATGATGTCCCAGAGCCAAAAAAAGTAGAGTCAGCAAACCCATCCTCCTGTGAAATGACAAGCTGGGAAAGAGCAGCGGCCAATCAGCTCAGCTGCTGCTATACTTGAAAGCTTTGCATTACTAGTGTGTGAAGGAATTGAAGCAATCCTCCGGAACAACTGGAGAGCTGCTCTAACTTTCCCAGAGGCCGTAATGCATGGAGAACTTCCAAACATACCTGCACTCACACATCAGTGCTCACAAACGCTTCTTTAGGAAGGGCAGGAGGCTAAACCCATCAGACTCGCCTTTGAAACGTATCTCAGCGGAAAAGAATCTCCCTCTTTTCCAGCAGCCAGGCATTTACCAACAACAAGCTGTGAATCAAACCAAGCCAAAATGGATACATCCATAGGGAAACAATTAAAAACTGCATTGATTACATTGTAAAAACAATTAGACCACCCATCTCGGGTTCTGCAAAAGGTCTAAATTGTACTTGCATTGCAAACCCCACCCTGGGTTATCATGGAAACACATGTAATATGAAGGCTCTGAAATGTCCTGGAGTCCGTAACACAATGTTACATCCAACAGCAGATGGTGGTCTGGACTAGAGATGTAGTTCTTATGAAGCTGGAAAAACAGCAGCAGGGAATGTCGGTGTCAGCGGGCAGAGGTCAGGTGGTTCCGACCGTGTGAAAACCTGCGGGAAGGAATAACGGGTGGATCTGGTCACTACAGACCATTTCAAGCCTTCACCTGGAAGAGAGCCCACACACACTGTGCCAGCTGGCGTGCCTGTGGATGAAGAGTGAGTCTGGATGTGTTTGTCCCCACTCCCAAATGCCGCTACCAGTTTTCTAGATAAAAAAGATGACTTGAAAGAAAAAAACCAGCGATTTAACAAAAAAGCCAAGGTGGCACTTTTTTAATGCCTTTAAAATTCAATTTTAGGCTAATAAGAATTTTTGAGCACTAGCGTTTTACAGTAAGAAACCAACCAGGGCCTCCGGGGTTTTGCAAACCTCAAAAAAACCCTCTGTAAGCCTCGCGCTTATGCACCATCCCGTAGTGCCAATTCTAGGCTGACAGAAGTGCACGACGCAAACAGCTGCCCCACAGAGTCACTCACGCACATCTACGAGTAGCTCCTGCTCAGCCAGAGGCTCAAGTTTTTGCAGGCGTCACCAGGACACTTTCTGTGACCATTGTGGGTCAGCCAGAAGAGACAAGAGTGTTCTCCTTCTGGCTTTAAGGGATTATTAGATGAGGGATCTAAACAGACCCATAGCATTTTTGCTTGAAAGCTTGAATGAATTAGTAACAGAAACCCTCAAGTACAGCCACTATTTTCAGTCTTTAGTATCTAAGGCTCTTCTTTGCTTGACAGCATCCAATGGGTACTTGAGCCACAGAGCACTAACTACACCAGCTTAAACCCAACAGAAATAAATGCTTAGAAAGCCCAAATTCAAAGGTGTAAAGATGTAAAGCTCAGGTTGCATTTACATTAGCGACCAGAGCACAGAATGGCTCCTTTGGTCACACGTAGAACAAAACACTTCCAGCCTTCTGACCAGTGAGGGGCCAAATATTAAATTTCTCAGCTAGTGAGGAAAGGGCAAGATTTAGGATAGCCGGCTGTGAAAAGGAGAAAATCCGAACCGATGTTAAATAAAGCCCGATAAACCTGTGATCGGGATCTGACGTTGTTGCCTGCACTACATGGATGCGACTGAACTTGGTACCGGTAGCGGAGGCAAGTTGGACACAGCACCTGCTGAGCAGCCAGGGACTTAATTCTACCAGCCTATACTCCTTCACTGGTATAGTAAGTAATTCATTTCAGGAAAAACAGTTTCCGGCTACCTGAAGCTGGGCAAGCAGAGTGACTGGCTGCACATAGAGCTGTAAAGCACATTCCTTGCAATGAAACAGATACTCACTATTCCAGAAGCGATCCCGATGACGTTTTGTATAGTCCTTGCTACCTGGGTAACGGGACCAGCAGGATGTCATATGTGTGTGTGTGTGTGTGTGTACATATATATTATACATATACATACATATATATATATATATCTATAAAATGCAAGATGAAGGTGAACGGCAGCATCTTTCTGTGCTCTGCAACGTTCACCTACACTACAGAAACCTGCTCAGTGTGAGAAAGGACTTCTGAGGCAGGAAGAACTGCTTCCATTAAATGAAAAGCAGTTAAAAGAAGTGACTTGGGGACTATTAGGCCAGCTGTCATCAATATTCACTTTTTTGGTGTCTTGACTGCTCAGCACCAACCTTCACCGTCGCTATGGAGTACGACAACGGTTCGGTTTGCTGCCAGCTCCACCCCAGAGGACACTCACCTTTGTACCCGCTCCACCATGTGTGCTATCAGTTTGTCAGAGATGCCTGGGCAGGACTCCTCAGCCAAGCTAAAGGCATTCTCCAGCTCCTCCATAGCTCCCACATTGCCTCCAGTCTGCTTGTGCTTATCTTTAAGCTGCAACCCAGAAACAGTGCGTTAGTTCCTTATCTCATTGCAGAAAGCACCAGTCAAGCAGCGCAGTGCAGACATCAAGTCCCTTTCCCTTTTACTGTGACTCCACAAGGGTGCATAGGAGGGCACCTGAAAAAGGGCTCTTTTTGTAGGTCAGGAAGATGAAAGTCTAGAGTTCAGACATTCCTCCAGGTGCTAATAGCACTTGAAGTCCTTAACAAACAGGCCCTGGCGTACTCAGTGACTGGGAGGCCGAGGGAGACTGCTGCCACACTACAGATCCTGAGCCGCTTGGCCTCCAACACACCTCCCCAAAGCCAGCTTTCCCCAGGGGACAGGGGAGTGAAGTCCACACACCAAGACCTCCACGTGTGGCATCTGACCTGGATGAAAAGCCTCGGTTTGCACCTATTGCTGTTAGCACGCTCCAACTAGGCCTCAGCAGCCACAAGTCTACTTGCACGTGGTTCCAGTTGTTAATTTGGAATAGCCAAACGTCTGTTATTAAGGAACTCCTGACGGGTCACCGATGCCGAGCCTGAAGGAGCCTGTGTTGGAAACCCCCCAGTCCCATCCTCTGGGGCATTTCCCCACCTCTGTCACACGAGCAGCTCATGCAGCAGCCCCTTCCCTAGCGCGCATCATTATGTAACGAGCGGAACAAAAATCAAAACCTTTTGTTGAACAAGCGATGTCTGTCAGCTAACCACTGTCCAGTTCAATTAAGCTCCTATTAGGCTATGCTGATTAAAGGGCTTTACATAAGCCTCGCAGTTCTTTGCCTGTCATTCTAGGATCTGCCTTTCCTGTTGTTGGAGCTCACCTTTTCTCCATGGTCCAGAAAGCAGGACAATGTGAATGCTAATCACTGGCTGGAGCAGTCCCTGTGCTCCAAGTCCCCCGCTGGAAACAAACGGTTCTGAGCCAAAAAGAGCTGCTGCCTCTTCAGCGGGGTACTTGCTCACAAAGCCTCACTGTGGGATCAACTCGCGCACACCTCTGCTCATTCAGAAGAGGCAGGGGGCATGGAGGGCAACTCAATTACACATCACAGATACAGATTTCTTAGGCCAAAAATAGTTGTGATGCTAAAGCCAAGGATTTGATCTGCCATCTCCCTGATCAAAGACTGCCCACCTCAGAGTGAAACGAGACACCAGGTCTGTCCTGCAGGTAAGCTGCCAGTTCATCATCAGCCCTTGAGGCCAAGCTACTGACCCTCCGTTTGGCCAGCAGCCTGTGATGTGCGCAGTCTGTGCTATCCTGCCATTCTCCACTGCAGAAGAGCTTTCTGGAGGTTAGCAAGGGGTTAGAGAGCTCTACCCTGCAATGCCTTATGGATTGGCTTTCGCTCACTGCTTGGCCTCCAGGCCCAAATATTGTACCTGTCCTCCCTGCCCCAGAAAGGGCAGACAGGTTTCCAGATGTGCAGTTGCCCACATCTGTGTTGATGACCCACCATGGGTCATTTACCATATTAACATCCAATAATACACAAGCAGGGAAGGCATGTAAAAGATTATAAACAGCATCTCAGCAAGATTTCAATTCACAGAGCTCAGCTTCATGAGCTTTTATGGAAAGAGGTGATCAAAAGCCAGCAGGTCTAAGAGGCAGTAATACAACAGCGAGAAGGAGAAAGCCTGCTGTTGGTAGGAAACTAGAACTGAAAAGAACAACACGTGTGACTAGCAATGAAGCAGATTTCCTACTTGGAGAATAGTTTTCTTCCAACCTCCTGCTACTGCACGCAGAAGCCTGATTTCACTGAGTGGGATCAGCAGAGCCAGCAGGGAAGCCTCATCAAAGGAAAGGAGGATCAGCAAAGCTGGGGCAAGGGAATCAAACTAGCAAAAATGAAAGGCCCGAGAAGCCAGTTCCCGCCTGGAAGTGGTGCAGCAAGGTTGGTAAGGAGAAGCAGGAAGATGTACTCATTGGTTTGGAGAACTCATGGCTCTAAGCACCCTCTCCCCCAGAAGGCTCCTCAACAGAAAGGACTGAGAACCAGATGTCAGCGATTACGCTGCAGGAACAAACTGCCCGCATCAGAAACCAACATTATTTTTATCTCATAGGTCTAGGCTTACAAGACCCAGACTGTCAGAGCCTCATGCTCCGACCTCTGGAACCTAAGCCCAGTGGGATACAAAAGAGACCAGTTAGCGAAACTCTCAATTTCCAAAGCAGTGCTGTCTCAAGAGTACTGCACGCCTGCTTTTCAGAATGAATGACCTCTGCTTCCTGCCCTGCAGCAAACACTCTTTCCATGGACCTGAGAAGAGACTTAAGTCCAGAGACTATTCCCTGAAAAAGCCCAGCTCTCTGCTGGGCCACCGCTGGAACACCATCAGGACCCAGAAGACAGCAAGTCATCAGGACCAGAGAACAGGTCTCTGTGACCCAGCACCCCAAGGACAGAACCCTGACATGCAGCATCTGTGTAAGCGACTTCTTCCAAAGCAGAACCTCCCTTCCTATGCTTCTGCTGGAAACAGCAACTGAAGCCAGTAGCCCCCCTTATGATTATCATCCTCTCTTCCTCCCATAAAACATCACCCAGCTGGAGAGACAATTCATCTCTGCTGATACAGGCGCTATCCCATCATTAATGGTAGCTTCTACTTCAACTCCACATCCCCACCCAGAACACAAGGCAGGGAAACAGGGTGGATTTTCCAAACCCATTTTCTCTGCCTGCCTTCCACAGGCTGTACGGTAGGTAACTCCTTAGCCTTGGCGTGTTAGCAATAGCAGGCATCTTTACTGAAGAAGGTGGCCTAGTAATTGGCAAAGCCAACTCCTGCTCTAATCCACCCACATTCCCTTCAGTGACACTGCTGTGGGCAGCAGCACACAGCATGAGGGCAGGGAAGATGTAGAGACAGGCAAGCTCAAATACGAGCCTGCCCTAACAGGAGCTGCACTTCAGCTACAGAGGCTGGGGACATCAGAGTCCAGAGTTGCCTAGGCATCAGCAAGCCTAAGACAGAGATAAGAAACAGGTACTCCTCGACCTTATCCTTACCTGATGAAAACATGGTAATGCGATGCTTCCAGGAATACAAACATATTGGAGAGGACACTCCAGGAACATGCTCACTTTCCTAACATCCTGTACAGACCTCTGAACAGAGGCACAAATGCTTCAGAGTCCCTTAACCCTGGTAGGTACCTCACCCCACCTCCTTTCCCCAAATCCTTCCCCCATCCATGCCAGGTATCTCTTTGTCTCCAATCACCACAGGCACCAAGAAGGTTCTACTCACCTCCCCAAAAACTGGGTGAACAAGCGTGGAGAGACACTGTGACCGTGGTTGCCTCTTGATGGGCTCAGTAGGCTAGAAAGCAACATAAGAAGAAGTTAGAGCAGAGGCAGAGGCTCCCTGAGCACACAAACTACTAAGCCTTTTGTAAATTCCCAGCACCTCAATGGCAGTCCCCTCGCCAGGTCTCGGGAAAGCCACAGACTGCAGTACCCTCACGGTGTGGAAGAGGCAACTCTGGGGCGCTAGCCCATGATAGCAGACTGAAGTAAAATTTAAAACACAGCTTCCCCAAGATCCTCAAAAGCTTGTGTGAGCTCAGTCCACTTCTGAAGAAACAGATGGCAAACAGACCTTCTGAGAACCATGAAGAGCCATTCCTTTGTGCAGCTTGCTCAAGGAGTTGGGGCGAATAGTTGGTGGGAATGTCCAGATTGGACCCTGGTCTCCATCCTCTGTGTCTCCATCACTGCAAATGAACAGGAAGAGGTCAAGACAAAGTCTCAGCTCCGCACACCAGGAGTTCTACCCACATATTTCCATAGTACCAAGCTCTCCCCAGCCTTATGCAGTGTCATATCACCGCAGGGCTCCAGGCATTTCCCTATCCCAGAAAAAAATCCTCAAGAGAAACTGCCTCAGTCTCTACAGCCCATATACAGCGCCACAGAGACCCGAGCCAAGCACTACGTCACGTTGCCAAATCACCACGATCACCTTTCTGCTCTAGCCAGCTTGAAGACAGTTTCAAGTACTAGTTAATTTTAGGAGAATTTCAAGACAAGCCAAGCTCACGATTTGAGGGGCCAGGCTTAGGTGTTGCAAGCCAGCCTCCCAGAGTCGTCGGTCACCGGAGTCACTGCCTCTACATGTGAAGAGAATCTCTGCGACACGAGCCTGGCAGCACAGTGCCCTTTCCTCACCCAACGCTCATTACCCTCCACATCAGCAGCAAATCTCTCTAACCATGAACGCCAGTTACTAAAGCACGCAGCTCTTTGAAAGGCGATGTATTTAACTGAATGTGCATAAAATACAGGCAACAAGAGCCTTTTTTTACTAGTTATACACATGCTAGATGTTGCTTGTTAGTACTTCTGATTCCTTACGCTCAGCAAAGAGGCTCCACAGGATATGGTAACAGCCTCTTTCTTCAGGCAGCAGTCACCTTCTCCCACAAACAGATGCTTGCAGGTCTCCCTGAGCTACCATTAAGATCTCCGACCCAGGTAGGGAAGAGGACCTGAGCTGCTTGCATCAGGCTACCCTTGGGTATGAGGATATAGCAGGAGCACCCTTCCCTGCAGAACATGTACGTACATATCAGAATCGCCAGAGCTGGAATCTTCTCCATGGCCCTCCGACTTCCAGCGCTTGAATCGATCTATCAGCTCCATTAGGAATGAGGTTTTCTTGGTGTAGCGTGTGATGAACTTGTGCTTTAGCAACTCTTTAGCTGTCGGCCTCTGGAGCAAATAAGGAAAGCATGCTACATCTAACCATCTCGGTACACTAAACATGCAAGTGCACTGACTTCAATTCTTGCCAGGCTTGCCCATCCATTCTGCAAGCTCAGTGTTTCCTTCTCTCCAGGAGCCTTGCACCAAAAGGTCTTCCTGCTAAATCTCTGACCTCTGCAATACGTTACCCAAATTCACAGATGGATGGCAATACTCACAAATCTAGGATCCTTATTGAGGCAGGCTTCCACAAACTCCTTGAAGGGCTTGCTGTGGTGACCCTCAAGAGTCGGAGGGTTATTTTTGGGGATCAGAAAGAGAACCCTCATAGGATGCAAGTCAGAATTTGGAGGCTCTCCCTTTGCTAGTTCAATGGCTGTAATTCCAAGCGACCAGATGTCTGCCTGAAAGAAGAGCAAGAATAGTGACAGCACAGGACACCAAGGAGCAATTCTGTAACATGGAAGCAGGCAACTTTAGCACAGCTAAAGGGCTGATCACATAAAATCACATAGGGTGTTTCATGTCTAATAGACAAACTTCTCCAACAGACCCTGAACCGTAACAGGAAAGTATCATTCTTGCAACAAACAGCACTTCCAATCCCCGTATTAACCCAAGCACCAGCTCATAGGTAGCAGCACCAGGTAGCAATCCTCCTCCTGCTCCCAGCTCACCTTGAAGTCATAAGCAGACTGTTTGATGACCTCTGGTGCCATCCAGAATGGAGTCCCGACAAAGGTGTTTCTCTTGATTTGTGTGTCTGTCAACTGTCCAGCCACTCCAAAATCAGCCAGTTTCACATCTCCTTGCTCCGAAAGTAACACGTTGGCAGCTGTACACACAAATCAGCGTTAAGTCCACTGGTTTCTGAATCAGCTCCTGCCCACACAGAACTGAATCCTGAGAACAGACCTCCTGCGGCATCCTCCTTTGCCCCAGTGAAAACCCTCAGCTTGGATTTCCAGCTCATTCTCATGCTCTGCTGGGTAACATGGAACAATTTCATACACTTGGCTGGATCAGAAGGGGAATATTTCTAGGGTAGTAGCAAGGAGTAGATGTGAAGGGCCACATGATCAACTAGATGTGATTCCTGGCCACACAAAGGAGAGAGGGCAACATGGCCCAAGATACCTCAAATGGTCTTGATATGTTTTCAGAGCAGCATTCAGCACAGGTTAAATAGCAGGTCCTTCTAAAGAGCTCACAAGGCCTGGTCTTGTACCGCTTCCCACTCAATCAGCTTAAGACAGTGACATTGCTCAGGTTTTGGGATGGTTTGGGTTTGTTTGGGTTTTTGGTTGTTTGGTTTTTTGTTTGTTTGTTTAGGGTTTTTTTGGCAGGACTTCTAATTCTGAGAGAGACCCTACCTACAAACTTTCAGCATTTCCCCAGCGTGCTGGCAGCCAACAGTCCTGCAGCGCCAGAAACCTGTAGTCTCACATACGGAACGGAACCTCTTCTACATATCTCCCTACGTGAGGTTTCTCTGCTCTGCTTGTTCACATCTCCTCCTGCAGAGGGTCAGGGCAGTTAGCATCCAACGCTGGCCATGTCTCCACAGCGCTGTCCTCCCGCCCTCCTGCTGTCCTTTGATGCTCTGTGCTCAGTGTCAGACTGCTCTGTGGGAGGCAGATGCCAGGTCTCCCTACACTGCATATAGCCAATGACTATAAAAATCAGTAACAGATAAGCTGATACAAGCTGCCCTGATTTTCCAGGGCTGTGAACCCTGCCTGAGGACAGCTCACCTTCACAGTAAGTATTAACCATGACAACCAGCATACACAGGCCTTGGGGTCCAGCAGTAAAGCAAATGTCCAGACATAACAGAGTCAGCTAAAATTTGACCATGCCTTTCATCACTTTAGCCCCCTGCCTGTCCAAACTACAAATGCCAGAGAAGAGTTACAGATCCTTACTGTTACTCTAAACCCTAAAGACATTAAAAACATGAGTTGCAATAAAATGACAAGCATCAGATTCACAAACAAGCAACCCAAGAGGAAAAGCAGCACTAATAAAGTATTCGAAACTTCTCAGATTATTGCTGTATAATACTTCAGAATCTTATGTTAGTAACATCCCTTACAAGAAAGGGGGCTGAGCTATCCACTATTACCTTTGATGTCCCTGTGGATCTTCCTCTCAGAGTGCAGATAATCCAAACCCTTTAGGATTTCTCTCAGGATAGTAGCTATGTAAGTCTCCTCCAGCGGTCCCGGCTTCAGCTGATAAAGGGCAGAAAGATGACTTAAAGGAGGGTGACTGATGACTTGGATTTTCCAGCCTCTCAGTTTGTTACTTGGAAACCTTGACCAAGCAGGTCACATTCAGCAGGAAGACCTACTGCCCGCCTGGCGTGCATTCTGCAAGCAGAATGCTGGACCTTGCACATGGCAACATTAAATGGAAAATCTTTGAGGGAGTTTCTGTTAGCCTATTAGAGGCTTCCCAGACAAACAGCAGGATGCTTATCTCTCGCTCCGGCCTGGAAATACAGTGGTGAACAGAACACGTTTCTCCTGTTCAAGTCTCTCTGCTAGCATGCAAGAATTGAATTTCAGCCACTGCAATAGCCTGGAGACAACTTCCAACCTCTGGCTGTGGAGTATTTTATCAAAGCTCTTCTCATTTCAATCAGTTCTCCTCTAAACAAATCCTGCCTTCTCAGTGCAATAATTGAAGTTCCGACACTAAGATTACTTCCACTGATGACAGCCCCCCCCCACACCCTTCCTCCAAGTCAGTGCAGGCTCAGCAGTTCTCACTACATGACCTTAGTTACTGCTCTGGAAAAACAGGCTTTATTGTCATAAAGAGAAAAGCAAAACCCTGTGACAGAATACAGCACAGCAGAACTTTGCCCATGTGCTTATTCTGCATTTGTACTCCCTTAAAATCTGGCATAACTTGTTAAATGTAATTTGTATTATCAAACACCTGGGAATCCTGATCACACGCCAAGTCCCTGCTGAGCTTGAAGCCATGCAAGCACTGAACAATACCATGAACTCTTTGCAGGCACAGAACTTTGATTAAGTGAAATATGGATTTGCACTGCTCAAAACCAACTGGCTGCTGTCACATTTCAGTTCACTGGCTCTTCCCATTGTAAAGCAGCAGAGCACGCCGGAAAACAGTGCTTTGACAGTCAAGCTCCATATAAATGTTTCCTCTGTCCTAGGATATGCATAAGCAGCACGTCTGTCCTGCACTGCCTACCTTTCAGGCACAGGGCTGTCAAGAAGATGGTATGTGGCAAGGTGAGTGTCTGGCTTACAGGCACTTCACAAACCAAGGCTCCAGCCAATGTTTTTCATGGTCCAGAGCTTACCGCATACTTACCAAATCCAGTGCTGAACCTCCTCCTAGGTACTCCATGATTATCCACAGCTTAGTGCCCTGCAAGCAAGAGCACAAATCAAGAGCAAAGACAATAATAAAAGCAGGCAGCAAGACACATGAGTAGTCCTGTACGCAACCCAAGAGATACTGCTCAGAGGCTTAAGGAGGGAGCTCAGGGCTCCCTCTTTCCTGCTGAAACAGCATTATAGCAGTGGACCTGCCCCTGGTACATTTCTTTCTCTTAGTCTGCAGTTTTACCTGAGCAAGCTTAGTGCCCCTGTAGGCACCAGACTACACAGCCCACAGAGACAAGCATATTCTCACATTGGAGCCATTTAACATCACTCCAACAGATCTAGTGCATCTCCTTCTTGACTATGACAGGGGAGCTTTGCAGCCTTTGATCTCATTAACAGGACTGCCAGCTTGAAGGGTATGATCAGCAAGACCCTCTCTTACTCCTCAAGAGAAGAGATTTCCAGACTGAGTTTCACAGGATCCTGCTAGGACATAAGCAGCAGATCCATGAAACTACAGCTTGCTTGGTGTTTTCAGTAGAAAGCTGAGAAAATGCATTATAGCCTTTGAAAAATATGTAAGGAATGATCAGGATTCAAAAGCTCAAGTACTGTTTGCTGCAGACCCAGTGTTACATACATCTCCAGCAGCCAGCATGCAGAAGCTGCTTCTGGTCATCACTCCTAGCAGCTTCCACTGGGAACTCCTAAACCCATTCTCAACGGAAGCAGTATCAGCACTCCCGCGAAGACTCAGGTCCTGTCGTTTTCATCATTTCTGATGGAACGGTGATCACAAGGTCACAAAGTACAGTTTCAAACTCCTCTTCTTTCCAGAGGCATAAAGCCCTCAGTGGTACTACCTTAAAACTGTGGCATTTTGGAAAAGTATTCCACAAACTTCCTTTCAAGAATGGTCAAACCAGGGAGAGGTCAGCCTCTTCAACGAATAATTTTCTCTCCAGTGAAGTGCCCTCCTCTTGGGACCACACTGTACCAGACACCTCATTTCCACGTGCTTTACAAGTGTCTTAAAGCCCAGCCTCCTATTAAAGGCCACATAAATGCAGCAAGCAGAGCCACTGCTGTTCCCACTGCCATGGTGACACTCACAGTGCTGTATGCCACCATCAGCTGCAGCACCCACAGCGATGCCTGCCCCATTCCCAAACTGCTGGCAAGAGAATTGCCATGGCTTTGTCCTACCTTCAAGTAGGAGCCATAGTACCGGGTGATGTAGGGACTATCACACTGGCTGAGCACCGTAATCTCCTGCTGAATGTCTTCAATTTCATCCTCGGCCTCCTCCAGATCAATGATCTTGATTGCAACCACCTCCTTGGTGCGGTTGTCGATCCCTTTATACACTTCACCAAATGATCCTTTGCCGATCCGCTCCAGCTTGGTGAACAGCTCCTCAGGATCCACCCTGGAGTGCTAAACCAGAAAGCAGAGATGGGAAAAGTCCCTGAAGTCCCAGGGTAGCCTGCAGCGTGCCATGCATACTCAAGACAGCTCATCTCCCTGCCTATTCATCTACTGTGTTGCTTAATTCACCTGGAACGCACGTATCCTACAACGTCTCCACATGCTGAGAAACTTGACACAGAACATATCCAAGAAGAGAAGAACTGAAGAAGCCTTTCACACGGGCCTTCTGCATCCTTAGGCTGTAGTGGGAGAGGAAGGGGAGAGAAGCCCAGAAGGAGAATGTCAGCAGGTATCTCTAAGGGAAGCATCAGCTCCTTTGGGACAGGACTGCTCAATTGCAGGCAGCAAACTGGTGCCAAAGCAACTCCATGAGCAAGTACTTGTTCACACTTGAATAATAAGGCAGGCAAGGTGTACCAGAACCAGCCTTCTCTTGAAGATCCAGATGAGAAAATGGGCACAAACAAGAGGCTGTAGGAAGTTCATAGGGATGCTTCCCTAGTCTGCCTTCCTGCATTCAAAGATTGGAGTGATTTGAAAGGTTTGTGCCCTTCCCTACTTGTTTGGAGGGTGAAATACTCCAGTAATATAAATACCAGTTCACATTAGCTGTCATCTCTGCTGCGGCCTGACTTCCAGGCAGCACCCAGTTCAACTCTCTTCAGACGTTTGCAGAGGGAGCCTCACACCTTTTGGAAGGTCAGCAGCAAGGAGGCCAGATACCTGCCCATCCCAGAAGAGACAAGAGAGCTGAATGGACACTCCATCTGCAGACCTGCTTTTCTGGAACAGCCTCTCCTCTGGCTGGCACACCCAGATGCAAAAGCAAATAGCATTTCATTCATTAGATAAGCACATCAACTGGGAACCTACTAACACAATCATTATTGGAGAAATACTGACTCTTTAACAGCAGCTTTGAAGTTAACTCTTTTTTAAGATGAGTATGGATGAGAAAGGGAAGAAATCAGAATAAATTTCTGATGTTATTTTGTTCTACCCAGCTGCAGACCAGGAGGTCCTGCTCTGCTTCATGCTACTGAAAGGCTCTTTGTGATTAGTTTTTCTGTCTTTTTTAAAAGAAGTATAATTAAAACAAAAAAAACCTGGAAAATATGGCCTGAACTACAGGAAGCAGCCAAGCCACTACAGTGAGTTTGCCACACCCAGACCATCTCAGTTTCACCTCCAACATGTCACCCTCACTCCCTTGCAAGGGCCTTGAGCTGGCACAGATTCTATCTGAGAACAGGGCAGCTGCATTTTTCCATCTAACACGGGGTCCTAGCAGCAGGCCATCACTGAGCAGCCCTAGGTGCTGCTTAATGTTTAAGCCAGCCAGTCACTGCAGCTTGTTTGCCTTCTGTGCCCAGTGCATCACTATACGGAGTAAGCCAGGCCCAGAGTGAGCTTTACAGTCAGCTCACCCAACAGGATATCCATGTGCATTCCAGTCCAAGATACAGAAGGATAACCAAATACCCTTGTGCATCCATGGCAACACCCAAACAGGCTGTACTTTGAACAAATGCACTGGAAACAGACTGGAAGGGATATGCGGAGATGAAAGGGACTGGAGACATGTAACAGGGACTGGAGAGAGGGAGGCAGGGGAAAGGAAGAGGATTTGAGAAGTGCCAGGAGACAACATGAGAATAACGACTGCAGTACAGGGAGAACAGTCTGGCTAGTCCAGGTTCACAAGAGGCCAGGAGCAGTTTCTACCTCTTGAGCAACTTACAGGAAGGGGCAGCTAGGCAGCCCAGGCATCACCCTGCACAGTCACCCACCGCACCATAAAAATGCCACTCACCACATCAGCCACTCCACACATCAGGGAGAAGGGAGAGAAAGAGGATCATCTGTTACCCTTCTTTCCTGTGTGGGTGACGGAGCAGTGGCACAGGCTGCCCAGAGAGGCTGTGGAGTCTCCTTCCCTGGAGACATTCACACCCCGCCTGGACGCGGTCCTGTGCCCCTGCTCTGGGGGTGCTGCTCATGCAGGGGGCTGGACGAGGGCATCTCCAGAGGGCCCTTCCAACCCCCGCCATTCTGGGATTCTGTGATCTCCTAGAAGCACCTGGCTCAGCTGGTAAAGGAAACACTACCCACATGAATCCTGCAGGGAAGCAACCCTGCAAGGAAACCTTCCTACCCTCCCACAGAAGCAATTCTTCCATGAGAAAAGAAATGGCAAGGTGCAAGTTACTGCTCCCCTCCTTAGCCTGGCATGGCACATTGAAGAATCAGGACTGACTCTTCAAGAACAGGACATTAAACATAAGAACACCAGCTACTGCAGGCAGCTTTTGGGACAACCACCATTTTCCGTATCGGGCTCTGTAATCACGGAGAGCTCTACAAACAAGCTTCCATACTTCGTGTCGGTTTATCCTGTTTTCTGTGGAACAAAGCAGTTCAGGTAGGGGTGGTGAAGGAGACAAACCTTCCTGACAAGCACATGGAAACTTTGTACAAGGGACTCAGGAAAACGATATAACTCTGATGGGCAGAAGAGACAGGCCCACCACATCAGGCTGAAACAGGAAACTTCATTTGTAGGTACTGGTTTTACTTTCCCAGTACCTGTCACTTCGAAACTGATCTGGAAACGCTTCAGAGCTCTCAGGTGACAGGGCAAGAGCATGACTCTATGGAGGGTCTGAGAACATGCATCCCCGTCAGAGTTGCCAAAATCACACAAGCATATCCAGCAACAGCCAGAACCTAGTGAGCGAGAATGGGGCAAAGTGATAGGGAGTCATTCCACCCATAGTTAGTCTCTTGGACACCTGCTGCAGAACAGAGTCCACTAACAAATTTTCTTCCTCCATGTTTACAGAAAGTGAAGAACAGGCCCATTCCTGATTCGAGCAGGCCAACGCCTGCCCAGCGGAACACCTTGTGAGCTACCATTGTGGGCACCACAGAAGACATTGCCAGGTGGCTATTTTCATGGAAGCAATTCTGAAATCCTGTGACAAACTAAGACAGATAAGCATGCTAACATGCAGGACATATGATCAGATCCATTAAAAAAATTCCTGTTGGGAGCTGCCACATGGTAACTCGCAAATGTTCAGATCAATGGGCATACAAGCCTCGCCAGACAGCAGAACAAATGCAGTTATGCCAGGAACAGAGAGCTACGCAACTACACCACTCCATCAGAAGCACACTGCTGCCCTCGGGGGGCTCAAGCAGAGGGGAGCAGAAGAACACATTCTGCGTAGCCTGACTCTCCCTTACCCCAATAAATTTGCAACTGCAGAGCACGGCAATGAGGGGTGTAACAAGCAGGATCTTTCCCTTTTCTAAATACAAGTTGATCTCAGCACCAGTCTTGTGGTCAGAGAACCACCCTGGCCACAAATCCATGTTCTGGAGCTGCACAGCTACAAACACACCTGAAAAATGTTATCAGTAGAAAGGAACAGAATCCAGAAGAAATGCTTTACACCTGCGTAAATGAGCACAGATAACCCAAAGAAGCTTATTACACCTGTCAACTTTGCAACTGCTCACCAGCTTGGGATTTTTCCATTTGCTTCCACATCCACAGAACTGACCAGGGCTGCAAAATGGAGCTCAAGGCCAGAGACTGATGAGTTAGCTGACCAGCTGCTGCTCCTTGTTCTACTACAATGCGTAAAGCCTTTAAGGGATTGTCACCTCATTGTACCTTTTTGCTTGACTGAATGTCAATTACACAGCAGTTCCGGAGCAAAACACCTCATGCTGTTTCTCCCCACTGAGAGCAGTCAGACACTAGAGATGGCTCAGTCAGGCATGAACAGGCTTTGGGGGGAGAACACACAAAGCACTGTCTTGGTTGTATGTGCAGGAAGGGGAAGCAACAAGTTTGAGAGGGATGAGGACAATCTACTAGTGATGTGCTCTACTTGTCCCCTCCAGGATCTAATCTCACAGCACAGGAAAGAAAGACGCTCTGTAGTTTTACAGGTGTGGGGGTGTTTGCCATCACGACTGATGATGCCATGTTTTAAAACAGAGTGACTCACTCCAGACACCAGGAATTAAGAATTGCGGTGTGTTACAAGACAAGCCTGGCAGTAACACCAGCTGCTTCGAGGGGAAAGAATGGGTTTGGCAGCTCTGCCACCTCCAGCTGCAGAGACATGATAGCCACAGCCTTTGAGAAGAGACTAGAGAAGAAGGGTAAATATCTACCCTCATTTCAAAGCTGCTACCTGGAAAGATAAGCTGCATATTGGGAACAGAAGCAAATACTCTTTGAACCAGCCCAAGGTCTTCTCTCTGGGCTGTGTCTGCCTGGAATGACTCAAAAGAGTCATATTCAGCATTGTGAGCAAGAGTCACACCTGCATCTGCTGCATAACGCACAGAGAGGTGCTTAAACCCTTTCAGAAGTGGGAGTTCCTTGGTCTGGGGCAGGTCAGGATCAGAATCACTGTTCTATATGGGAGAAGTCTGTAACAGAAAAAGATTGTCAAGGCCACAATATTTTAAGGGCTGAAGCTGACCAGGAGTTTGGCAGCCTCCAAAGTTTTATATGGATCTACAGCAGCATTTAGTGTTACTTCTGACTACAGCACTTTCCAACCAGCCAAACAAACAAACATCATTTTCCTCTGCCAAACACAGTGGAAGGAAAAAGTTGGTTTTAATAAACTTGAGCTACTGACCTTCTTTCCTCCATTGCCTCCTCTCCTCCCCAAGTTCCTATCCAGCGTTTACCCACATTGCATGCTACGCACTAACCTCGGGGTCACCATCAGCGATGCCTGCAGCAGGCACTACGTTCTCTTTAGGCCAACCAGCTTTGTATCTGGAAACATCTGAAAGCTTCCCTATCTATATGAAATCTGTGCACAGCTCTTTTCAACTGCTAAACCTGAGACGGCTTTGAACTTCTGGAGTACAGACAAGAGGGAAGTTCATGTTCAACACTTTGAAAAATATAAATTTGTCTGAGACTCCCAACTTGCTTCATGGATAGTATTCTTTTGCTAAAGGCAGTGAAGCATTACTTAGCCAGAGAACTTGAGCAGCTTCTTCAAGGTCACATAAGGAACAACAAAGCTAGAAACAGAACTCGGATCACAGTTTTAAACACTGTAATGCAAATACATCATCTAGCAGATATTACTCCCAACAAAGACCGGAGGCACGCTGTGCTGTATGTACACAGCAAAGGGCAGCCAAGAAAAGAGAGAGAGCCAACTAGCTGAGGCAGGGAAATGGAGGCACAGAGGTAAAGCCGCTTGGGGATTTGTCTAAGGTAATCCTGTATATCAGCAACAGAACTGGGAATCAAAGACAAGTCAAGCCTCTGACATCCCTTAATTTTCACAGTACCTCCCACCACTCCTTAAACTCTGGTGAACAGGCCAGTTCCTGCTGCCCTTCTAGCAAGCCTCAGTTATGTAGATTATGAAGTCCCATCAAGGATTCCCGAAGAGAGACTGCTTCCCTATTCCAGGACCAGGCAGAGAGTCATGGGGTGACAGAATCTGAGAATGTCTTACATTTGCATAATACCTTCAGAGATGAGACCACTGGAACTCTGATAAGCTTCATTAGTGAATGTTGTGTACAAAAAAAGCTTCAGAGCAACCTCCTCTGTAGCTACAGAACTCAGTCCTCAGCCTTAACCAGACAGTATCCTTTTCTATTCCTTTCAATCCTCTCTCTGTACTATGACTCACTCAGGAACTATATTTGCATTTAATTTCATACACACTTTGGGGAAACAGTTTATGTGAAAGACAGCATGCAAACTAAGATGCAATGCAAATCAGTTTTAAATCAGAAAAGGCTTGGAGGAAGCATCATCTCAAACCACTAAAGCTTTTAGTATTATATTACATATTGTATATAAACACAAAATTCTCGCAAAACATGGTTTAACAAGACCTACATTCAGTATTGACATCTGCCAATAATCAAACGCGCCCCATGACCAAATTCAGAAGAAAGAAGATTCAAGCCAGTACTGTTAACGTGGTTTAGCTTATAGTCCCAAATCATGACATCATCCTTTCACATTTCTCTTATGAAAATGTCATCAAAACAACAGGATTTAACCACATCCACTGAGGCCGGTACCTCTCTCACAATGGTTAAGCGTTCAGTATCAAAGACCACTATCTCTTATGCATTACGGTTACGAGCACCATTTTTCTCAGGCTATGGTTATGAACACTTCAGAAAGGTATGTCTGGCACGGCCTGCACACACAGCTTTTTTGTTCCCATTTCTGCGCTTCTGCTCCCAAAAATACTCAGAGCGTCAATGATTCCTGTCTCCCAGGAGGTTAACCTCAGAGAAAGGCACCACACTGGGCGAAGAATTCCCTTTCTATATGGCTGGCAACCTAACGCTGTTGGTCCAACACCACAATGGACCAATCAGTTGGCTAACAGGAGTAAGCAGAGACGCGTGCAAGAGAGATAAAGACTGGCAAAAAGTGATTTTCTGGGGGTGTTACGTTTGCTCGCAATACGAGAGTTTAAAACAAATTTTAATCACCACTTACCTGGCTGGCAAATTCTCTCAAGTGAGCCATGCCTACAGGATGGTCAGACATCCGCTTCTGCAAAATCAGGGAGGGTTGGGATGTCGTAGCACAGTGGGAAAGTGATACTTTCTCATCCACTGGTCAACTGTGACAAGCAAGAACATAACAGCTCTAACTCGAGGTTCTCAGAGCCTCACTTATTCCCCAAGAGCTACCTTCATCTTTTTTCTCCTTGATTTGCAGTTCTCTTTGAACCTACCAGCCCACTCTAAGGATGCCAGCCCCTCCTTGCAAACCCCGTTTCTCAATTCTTTCCAGACATACCTTCCAGATAGATGTGTCAAGGAACCTCACTGTAACAGTATGCGCTGACAAAGCCTCGGACACCATTTTCCCCACCATCACCTCAGCGTGCTCCCCAGTACTACCGTCGCCCCTACAGCACTATCGCCTCATTGCCACTCCCAGCATCTCTTCCCCAGTGCGGCGCATGGCGTTATCCTCAGATACCCCTTTCTTCCCTCCCACTCCTCCCCAGTAATCCTCTGACCGAGGGTGCCCCTCTGCTCCCATTCTCCCCAGTACGCCCACTTGCAAGGCTCAGCTCCCCAGTGCACCTCTTCGTCCCCACGGAACCCCAGCCCTGCACCGCCCCTGGCGCTCCCCCGCCAGTGCTCCCCACTTCTGCCACAGCCCCTGTGCTCCTCCGCGCCCCCTCGCAGGGCCCCGTCCACCCTGGCGACAGAACACCCCCAGCCCCCCCGGGGCCCCCCGGCCCTCTCCAGGCCGCCCCAGCGCTCCCCGGCACGGCGCCTTCAGCCCCCCCCGCTCCCCTGTCACGGTGAGCCCATGGCCGACCCCTCCCCCGGGTACCTCAGGGACCCCCCACTCCCTCACGGCCTCCTCGCAGCCCCCCCGGGGGCCCTCCCGGCCCTGGGCACCGCCGCACCTACAGCCAACACTCCCCGCACGAAGGGGGGCGCGGTGCCATGCCGGGCCCTGGCACACGGAGCCGCCG
>VZTV01106858.1:42440-53787 GCA_013400875.1 Anhinga rufa | reverse complement strand
GGGGGGGCGGGAGGGGCGCGGACTACACATCCCAGCGGCCCCCGCGGCGCCGGCGGGGCGGGGGCGGGGGCAGCCGGAGCTCCCCCTTTGTCCTGCCGGCCTCCTGGCGCCTCCCCTCAGGCCGCGCCGGGGAGGCCTCCCCGCAGCCCGCCGCCGTGAGGGCGCGGGGCAGCCCGGCAGAGCGAACCGGGCGGTGCCCGGGCAGAGGCGAGGCGAGGCGAGGGGTTTTCAATCGCCCTTCTCCCGGAGCCGGCTTTTTCTTCCAGTGCTTTAATGTGCAACTGCTTCGCGTTTTCAAAGGGGAAAACTCTCACCACCTCTGTTGCCCATCAGCTTTAAAACTGGACTTGAACTTTCTTCCTCCGAGTTAATAAGCGGGACACGGCTCTTGACCGGGCACTGGCGTGGCCTGTTTCTTCCGATGGTGGATTTGTGCCACTTTTGCGAAGGGCAGCAGCGAAAGGAACGACTTCGTGGCGCGTGGCCCTGCACGGGCTGCTGCAGCGAGCAGCCCCCCATTTCCCTGCGCCCCATCAAACCGCCCGGCACGCCCAAGTATTTGAGTGAAAATGTTGATTAGATAGCGGACTGGTATCAAATACCCCTGTAATGAGGTAATATGTCTGTCTTTAAATGAGCCGTATCTCATTGAAGGTTTTCAACAAAGGTCCCTGGATTGCTTGAGTTTTGAGTTCCATCCCAAAAAATTCAACTGCCTTGCCTCGCAAACATCCCTGTTCCAGCACAACACCTTGACTTGAGAGATCTAGGAACAGACAGAGGAATTAAAGGAAAGGAAGGAGAAGGGAGTTCTGCTTCAGCAAGGGCCAAGGGGTGAACCGTTGTCCCGCTTGCACGCGCACGCATCGCCCCGTAGGGGGGCAAGCAGAGAGTCCCTGCGTACCTTACCAGGAACCATGTCACCCCAGCGGCTCGGCTTTCCCCCTCCTGTCATGGACACGGATGAATTTAGCCATGTAGTTGCACTCTTGACATCAGGCAAGAGGGCGGAAGTCTCACAGAAAAAATGTTTACGCTTAATTAATGTGCCAGGTCTGAACATACACCGAAAAGCTGTCTCACTAACCTCACCTGTAGACCTTGGTGGTACAGTGTTGGGATGATAGTGGCATGGAGCTGCTAATGACTGCAGGGTGGAGCAGCAAGTAACTTGTTTTGTCAGCTTAATTTAGGGTAAGGCTTTAATAAGGGTGATCAACATGTGAGATTAGCATAGCATGCCCATCTTAAATTGCAAAAGCTGGCCAGCTGTTCTAGAGCTGGCCCAAAAGCACAGGAGGCAGAGGAGATTCAAATCTAGGCTGGTGTTCCCCCTTGTTTGGGACCTGTGGGCAGCCTGCCACAGAGAAGTTGCATGAGAATTGTGGTCTGGGTGCCACCTAGAAGAAACCAGGGTCAGTAGCTGGTTGCTTTGGTTTGGGCAAGTTGTATATATAGGGCTGGAGGTGATTGGAGAAACAAATTGCTGACCCTGGGGAAGGAGGCTTCCTTCACTTCTCCATGGCTGTCAATGGCATGTTTGTATCCATTGCCACATCCATTTGATATATTGAATATATTGACTGGAGCCAAAGGAAAAGAGAAGTGTCTTCTTACTCTCGTTCCGTGTTTTTCAGTCAGTGCTGTATTCCTAGCAGTCTAGCTCTCTTCTTTTTTATTTTTTTTTTAACATGAGCAATTGTGACTACAGAACAATCATAGTATCATACTACAAGTTGTGTGTATATATATATATATAATTGTTGCTTCAGCACCCAGAAGTTACCTGCATGTTGTGCTAAGAGCTGCACCTCCACAGAAAGAAACCTAGTCCCTGCCTCCAAGAGATCTATATTTTAAAAAAAGCCCCCTAAGCGAGTGTGAAATAGGAAATAGTTTGGCTAGAGGAAAGCAGCAGAGTTAATTACATGCTGGAGTGTCCAGGCCTCCAAAAGGTTTGTTGCTTGCTATTCAGGGTTAAAGCTTTCACCTGGCCCTGGGAAGCCGGGTTGCGGAAAGGGAGCCTTGGGCAGGCTGGTGTTGTCTCCTGGCTGGCCATCAGTGTAAGCAAGCAGCTCCTCCTGGGTCTGTTGGGGCAGTATGGAGGATTACCTTGTTCCTGAAGCAGATAGGCATGAAAGCGGGTATGGCGGATGGAGCTGGCAGCTCTAGGAGCAGAGCCAGCCTTGCTGTTGCCCCTTTCTTCTATGCCAGTTCTAACCCTGCTGGTCAGCCTTTTCCTTCACAACAGTATTAGTAAGTTCTTACCTGTTCTTACCTTTTGCTTCACAAAATTGTAGGAACTTTGTGTTTTGGGGGTTCCTACTTCGTTTCCCACGCTGATCAAAATTGGTCAAAAAATATGAACAGGAAAGAGTCAAATACATACGCATGTAAGCATGTGTATTTGCTATCCACGCATGCTGTATGACCGTCCAAGCCTGGATGCTGTGGGGAAGTAAGGCTAAAAACCAAAAATATCTGTGTATATGGTTGGGTTTCTTCTCACAATAGAGAAGAAATAACTTCTTTAAAGTATTATTTTCAAGACGATAAGCTGGTTTAGTTATTTTTTTTCTTCTGCCTTTTGTAGTTCTTTCTGTTAAAGCAGAAGGATAAATATCCAGAATAAAGAAAAATTAGGTTAAAAGCTGGCGACAAAATAATAGAGTATTTAAACAAGTCTTCTGTTCAACAAACCTTCCCTGCCCCCAAACCCCACCTTGATTCTGAAAGTCACTTAAAAATAAGCTGTGCTGCAGTCCCTGTTCCCAAGGCAAGTTTTGCCTGACTGTGAAGTCAGCTCTGTTCCTGTCAGCAGAGCTGGAGCCTTTGTTGGAAATGAGTGGATCAACATTGCTTAATGCTCTATGTATTTAAAAAAAAATATTTAAGAAAACTGTTGTATTCTGCTGAGCGTGTGGCATGAACGCTGCTTGAGATAATCTGTGTAATTATCTCGTAAAAGAGAAATCTCGACGTAGGCATTTACAACTTTTGCCCAATAAGCTGATCCACTGGGCTATGTTTCTATGAAGTCCAGAGAAGAGCGTGAATAGTTGTTACAAGAACCTTCAGCTGACGTGTTCTTAAATGTTTCACTAAAGTAACACAGCTTTTACTTTTTGCCAGGAAGTGCTGAGTGAATCACAAGGGGTCCTGGAGCCTGCTCTCCTGCTGTTCGCTGCCCTTCACCAGACGTTCTAGGAACAAGACATTTCAGTGAGATGTTTCAAAGTTGCTTCCCCACTTGCAGGTAAAAGTGCTGCAGTTGTATTACCATATCCCCACTGTGGCATGCTTACTTGGGTCAGAGAAAGTGGTGGCGTGAGGGGTCTAAAAAGTGTGATAAGACATCTTGAGGAGGGTCAGCCTGGAGCCCAGTCAACTGATAAAAGCAAGAATGCCAGTGAGTAGACAGCATCTGCAGACTTGCCTGGGGCTGTAACTATTTATGGCCAAAACAAACCATGAAGAAAGGACCTCAAGAGCTATTGCTCTACATCTTACCTGCTCTGGCTTACAAAACTCTTTTGAGAAAGTGTTCGTTCATGGTTGGTTCAGATTTTTCTGTATGAATTACTCAAAATGCCCAGATTTACGTTGTTCTGTACCTCTTGAGAAACTTGTTGCAACACTGCTGTCGGAGAGGCTGTGCAGGCATCCCTCAGAGAGCTGAACAGAGCAGTATGGCCTGGCCTGCTGTGAGATGTCCTCCAGTCCCTGGGGTGTGGGGCAGCTATTCTGTGTTTGAGATGAGTACATGAGCCTGGTGCTGTTGCCTGAGCCCTGGGACTGGCTCAGCCTGCAGCAGCTCAGGGATTTCCACCCTGTTCTCCCACTCCCACATGTGCAGTGGGTCTGGAGAGCCCTTCCAGCACCCTTGCCAGACAGACCGTGCTGTCACAGAATCCCAGAATGGCAGGGGTTGGAAGGGACCTCTGGAGCTCCCCTCATCCAGCCCCTGCGTGAGCAGCACCCCCAGAGCAGGGGGCACAGGACCGCGTCCAGGCGGGGCGTGCATGGCTCCAGGGAAGGAGACTCCACAGCCTCTCTGGGCAGCCTGGGCCGCTGCTCTGGCACCTGCACAGCAACGGAGTTTTTCCTCATATTTAAGTGGAACTTCCCGTGTTCCAACTTGTGCCCGTTGCCCCTTGTCCTGGTGTCGGGCACCACTGAAAACAGTCCAGTCCCATCCTCCTGACACCCGCTTTTATGGCAAGTGGTTGGAGCAAACCTGGGTCGCTCTTTGCTATTGCCACCGGGTGGCAACAGCGCATTGCAGTCCCACGCTCCTTGCAGGAAGGCAGCACATAGCAGCACCCACTCCTGCCAAATCCCCGTTACTCTGTTGCTTGCTCTTTCCGTTCCTGATGCCGTCTGCCTCTCGCAGCCCTTCGTGCCTGAGCATGAAGTGGTGTTCAAAGCCAGTAACTCAGTGCTGTGCACTCAGCTTTAAAGCATGCATCTCTGGCTTGCAAAGAAGAAGGGAGCAGCTGGCTGGGGAGCAGGGGAGGTGGTGGCCAGTGGCTAGATTACTGCCAGGGGGCTCTGAGGTTCCCGGCTGCGTGGCCCAGGCCAAGCCTGGTTCAGTTTCTCCTGTCTACCTTGGGTACAATAACAGCAATTCAGGCACAGTGAGGGTAAAACAGCAGGGAGTAAAGTGTGTGTCACGGAGGGTGACAATGACTGTGCATACAGATGGAAACAGCTGTGAAGTGCCTGGGTTTAGAATTTATAATTTTAGAACGGTTTGGGTTGGAAGGGACCTTCAGAGGCCATCTAGTCCAACCCCCTGCAGTGAGCAGGGACATCCCCAACCACAGCAGGTTGCTCAGAACCCCGTCCAACCTGACCTTGGATGTCTCCAGGGATGGGGCATCGACCACCTTTCTGGGCAACCTGGGCCAGTGTCTCACCATCCTCACTGTAAAAAATTTCTTCCTTATATCCAGTCTAAACCTCCCCTCCTTTAGTTTAAAACCGTCACCCCTTGTCCTGTCACAACACGCCTTGCTAAAGAGATCGTCCCCATCTTTCCTATGGTCCCCCTTTTAAGTACTGGAAGGCCACAATAAGGTCTCCCCGCAGCCTTCTCTTCCCCAGGCTGAACACCCCCAGCTCTCTCAGCCTGTCTCCATAGCAGAGGTGCTCCAGCCCCTGATCACCTCCGTGGCCTCCTCTGGCCCCGCTCCAGCAGGTCCACGTCCTGTCTGTGCTGGGGGCTCCAGAGCTGGACGCAGCACTGCAGGGGGGTCTCACCAGAGCGGAGCAGAGGGGCAGAATCCCCTCCCTTGCCCTGCTGCCCACGCTGCTGGGGATGCAGCCCAGGGCACGGCTGGCTGTCTGGGCTGCGAACACACATTGCTGGCTCATGCCCAGCATTTCACTCACCAGTACCCCCAAGCCCTTCTCCGCAGGGCTGCTCTCAATCTCTTCATCCCCCAGCCTGTGTTGATACTGGGGGTTGCCCTGACCCAGGTGCAGGACCTTGCACTTGGCCGTGTTGAACCTCATGAGGGTCTCACAGGCCCACCTCTCCACCTGGTCCAGGTCTTTCTGGATGACATCCCGTCCCTCAGGTGTGTCAACCACACTGCTCAGCTTGGTGTCATCTGCAAACTTGCTGAGGGTGCACTCGATCCCACTGTCTATGTCGTTGATGAAGATATTAGACAGTCCCAGTCCCAGTACAGACCCCTGACGGACGCCACTCATCACCGGTCTCCCTCTGGACTTCGAGCCATCTACCACTACCTTCTGGATGTGACCAGCCAGCCAGTTCCTTATCCACCATTACATGGTGGCTGGATGACATCATGTCTGGCACATCAACATTTTTTGTCCTGCTCCTGTGGAGTTGTTATGGGATGTAATTTGCAGCAGCAGCTTAGGCACCTGGAGCCTGGAGAGCCCTGAAAAGTGGTAGTACTTTCCTAGCATAAACAGAGCTGTGGAGCACAGCGGTTAGCCTTAGAGGGTGCACTAGGTGTTAAGTGCTCTCCCTGAAGGCAGAGTTACTTAGCAGGATAGATGGGTTAAAACTTTGCTGTATAAAGTGCAACAGAATAACTCTCTCTCAATGCTGCAGTGCTTGCTCGGAGAGGAACTATTTCTAGCTCCATTAGTATGCTGAGAGGCTGAAGTGGTTTTCTGTATTGTACTTCTAGAGACCAGCGATGTGGAAAAGCACTATTGCTGCATTATGCAGTTAAGCAGTAACACTACTAGAATAGAAGGAATTTATTTTCCTGAGAAGCAGATCCCTTTGAATTTGTCACCTTGCCAAGGTATATGGTTTTGCACAGTGCAAAGTGGAGCTTTCAAGCTCTAGGAAAGAATGCACTTGTACAGAGAGAAGCAAGAGTTGGACTTCACCAGCAGTTTTCCTCTTTGCTGTGGTTTATAGTATGCGTCTGGACTTGGTCACTGAGCTTCTGTATACCAGATGCTACTCAAGCTCATGCCAAAACAGTCTCTGCTTGAACTTGCAAGCCACATTGACAGTTTTAAATGGGGATGTTCTCCCCACTCACACTTCTTTTTGGTGAAGGTGTTGAATTGCTACAGCAAGTATCTTACCTGAATTTAGCAAAGCAAAGTTGTAGCAGAGAGTGCTCTAAATCTAAGTTGCTCCTCCCTGTGGTGTGAGGCATAGGGCTGATCAATTCTGCTCTACCTGAGTGCATCACAGCTACTGATAAGTATAATGTGATTGCTTTGTTTTGGAAATAATGTGCTGCTCCAGGCCTTAAACCTTGCTCCTTGTAGGAACGCAAGGGGGAATTCAAAGAGGAATCCACATCCTTACAAGACAGATCAGACTGAGCTGGTATTGTAGAAATCCACTTGCTTTGATGATAGCTCTTGGTGATGATCCCTGCTTGTATGGAGACTGCAGCAGACTGTTAAACCTAAAGTACTCTCATTCCTACTTTCAGACTGTATCGCTATAAATCTTGCAATATTGACTGCATGGGGCTTTCTTTCTGCTGATATTGTGGCTCTTAAGACTGTCTTGAGCGTTCAGCAGAGAAAAGAGCCTTTATCTCCCATTTCTGCTGGCAAAGTGGAATAAGCAAGAGTGACGCAGCTGTAAAGCTCAGAGTGCAGCTGACTCTCCTGTTGGCTCAGCATCCCTTTGCTTCCCACAGTGACTAATGCCTAAATTAAACTAGGGTTCTTCCAAGCTGAGAGCATGAAGTACTTGTTCTTCCAAGCCATCCTCCTGTCTAGTGGCAGAAGACAGTTTAAGATGATGAAGCTGAATCCTGGGCTTTTGCAGACCTCTGTGCTCTGCTGAGGCAGGAAAGGATGTGGCTAATGTCATGCCTGGAGAGAATTTTGCATTCTGCTAGTCTCTTCTGACTGCCCTGGAAGTTGTATGCGGATGGGTGGCTGGACCTCTGTTTAACTGAGTGACAAAGGATAGGTGCTGGCATACAGTTTATCTGGGGAATGGACCTGGCACTCACTGAACACTTCAGGAGAGTCCTGTCTGGAACCACAGAGTATCTACAGAAATTAGTGTAAATGCTCCTTGAAACAGAATAAAATGCTCTGCTGGAACTGATAGCATGACATTATGCTTCACTTACCTACTTGCTTTTCAACTGGAGCCACTAAATGTGATTGAATCCATTCAGAGTTATCCACCCAGGAAAAATGAGGAGAAAGAGATGGCACTATCCGAAACTGCTGTAGGAAAGAAGATCGTTTTAATTGCCTGCCGATTGCCTGTGCAGATTGACCGAACACCTGCTTTCTCACCCATGTCCAAACTAGGAACAGGAGTACTTGGCTATAATTCTGATAAAACCACAGTGTGGTCATACTTGTGTTTACAAAGACCTCTGCCATTCAAAATGACAGCGTGAGATGCCTCTGACCCCTTTTGCATTCAAGCTTTCCTCTGTGAAACTTCCACTCCATTCTTCTGAAGCTTTTGATGTCTGAACTGACCTGCTTTGTGAGGACAGTTCCAATGCATGGGAGCCGTTTGGAGGCTTCTTGGAAAGGAAACTCATGGTTTCACATGTGTGTTGAGAACTACGGTTTCTCCAGTGGAGTAAGCCCATTGTAGTGCTGATCTCTGGGTCTGAGTTCAGTATGCAAGGTCTTACAGAGAAAAAACCCTTCTTTGTCTCCCCAGGTGACTTGATAGCTGTTACTCCCTTGCTGACAGAAAGTTTTCGTATCAGTACATGGTTTTCATGCCATTAAACTAAAATATAACACAAATAGAACTGATTACTAAGATGCATATACCTCAGAGAAAAGAACTCCCATGCTGTGCATCCGAGACACCTTGTGGAAGGGAAAACTAGCAATCCGTGTTTTGTTAAGGAAAGACTCTTTGCTCATATTTGTCCAGAAACATTTTTAAACAGGAAGATGCAGAGTTACCTGATTGAATGCATAGTTGCTTGAATTAGGATTCTGAAAAGCTTTTTCTGTCCTCTTGTAAAACAAGAAGGTGCAAAGCTACCTGCTCTTTTATGCCTCTTTCTGATGAGGGGCTTAGTGCTAGGATCAGACTTCTGTTTATTAATGAATGCTTGCTTGGCCTCTGCTGTCTGGACCAAAGCTACCGTTAACAGCTCTATCGTGAGTTTCTGCAAGGTTCAGTGATAATTTATGTAAATCACTTAATCAGTCTCACACTGCAGTGGCCTGATCTCATGGCTGCTTCTAGAACTGACGTTCTCCTTAAATCATGAAGATTATATATTTCCTAACAAAATGCTGCCAGCCAGAGATTTTGTGCTGCTTTGGCTTCTATCCAGAGAAACTAGTTTGTGGTTACCAGGAAATGAGAAATCAGACCTTAAGTGAAAATGTGCTCTGTGAGTGTGTGTGAGAAATGGGGCATAGACCTCGTGCAGTTCTGCGTGAAGCTGATTTTGCTCTGATAATTCACGATGAGCATCATCTACTTCTTTTAAATCTAGAAGCTACGTCTGTTAAATGACTCATGCTGTACATCTACCCTACTTTGTGACTTCTACTAGAGGGGCACCTCCGTCCCTTAAACAACAAACGTTTGGCAGGAAGCATACAAGACAGCACAGTGGCTGCCTGTCTTCCTCACTGAGGGCTGTGAGAGGAGATGTGCTTAACTGCTCCCAATGCCTTAGCCATAGTGGAAAGCTCACTACCTGGGAGGGCTTCTGCATTGCTTGCTCCTCTCCAATGCAGCTGCTCTTAAATATGTTATCTGATTGTGTATGTGTTATTTCTCACCATCTTTGCCACACAGAATGATGATAAAAAATACTGACTCCCTCCCTTACAACTCCTAAAGAAACTAAGCACTTCGGCTGAAACTAGTCACTTGAATGAGATACTTCTCTTCCCCAGAACCATAGCTTTATGTACTTCTACTTTGTTCTTTGAAAACACTTCCCCTAGTTCTAGTTTCAGTGATTAACCTCCTCCTTGCTGCTGAGTGACTTCAGATTTAAGCTGGTGAGAGTATTGCTGGTGTCTCTTCTCTGTATGAGCTGTGGGATACTGCACTCTTATTGCCAGTTTGTGTGCACCCTCCTCAGGTGAAATTTCTGGAATGTTAAAGGGAACTTCTAGTGCAAGTTTTCACTTATTATTCATGTAGGTAAGTAAATATTCCATAGAATCATTTAGGTTGGAAAACACTCTTAAGATCATCAAATCCAATTTAAGCCCTTTCTTTGCTGTAAAACAAAAATATTAGAGCTGTGAGCACCTGTTGAAATTCTGAAGTGGTGTAAAGCACAGCAGAGGGATATGTGAGTGTCTTGCAGAATATAAGCAACCAGCATGGCTTATGTTGAGGTTGTTCTTCAGGCTTTTTGTGAAAAGTAATTTGTCTTGCCCAATATGTAGTAGATTTTTAAAATCTTATTCATCCCTGCCTCTCTGGCGTCTCATAATCAACTTACAAACTGAGCTAGCTCAATTAGAAAGACTCCTCTGGGGTTGCAACTCCTCTGAAGTTTTGACTTCATCCAAAGGCTGTTGGTCTCAAAAGCTGCTTATTCATTTCAACACTTGACTCAGTTTAGGAGCTGAATAAGAAGTGTTCTCTGTTGTTCTGTGGGTTGTTTTTTTTGTCTCAGGTGCTTTTCTGCATTCTAAAATCCTTTTCAATGTCATGTTTGCTGTTGAATTTTGCACATAAAATAGAAATAAAATTATGTCTTTAATTGCATTTGTATGAATGTTCAAGGGGGTGTACACTAGCAACATGAAGTAAAAATAGCCTACTAAGTAGAAAGCACCCTGGACATGTTCAGATTTCTGATTGGTATCAGCTGTAGAATTGCTTAAATACACATCATTTTTCTTCTTTATAGCTGAGAAAGAAACCAGCATTGAGCTGTGTTGAGGTGCAAATAAACAGGTCTTAATTCCTGCACGTCTGAGACTCACCCTCTCTTAAACAAATATAAACCCAGATTAAAATCAGTGACCTCAAACAAGATTTCCTGCTTGCTGATTCTTACATATGATTAAAATTGACTTGAATCACTTTGACTGAAGTGGGTCTACCCTGAGCACCTTTGGCAATGGCTTTTAGTATCTGGCCAGATGTTTGCTGTTGTCATGCCAATGTCTGATGCTTGAGTCCGATGCACTGGAGGAGGTGTGCAGGCTAGGCAAGAAGCAGAGCACTAAGACCTTCCTGGCTTTTGCTGAACCGATGGTCCAAGACCTGCAGCAGATCTTTCTTGAGAGCCCAGAAAAATAACCAGGATGTGCTGTGGAGCCTAGGAAGGGACCACTAACGATGATGGTGGGCTTTTCCTTCTTCCCTGAGCAGGGGTGATCATGTGTATCACCTCATGCCAAACACTCAGAGAGCTACAGCACCCAAAATACAAACACTCTGGCCCAAAGGTTTCCAGTCAAAATAAGGGAGATGATGGAATTCAAAGTCAACAAACCTAAGTTAACTCTGCTTTGGACAACTACTCGATCAAGCTCCTGTTTCAGCCAGAAGGAAGGAACTGCTTTTGTCTTGGCTATTGTACATGCCCAATTCAGATATCTCAACGTTAGGTAACAAAAAGTTGCCTTTTCTTTTATCTCCCCCTGCCCTTCTTCTTTTAGTTAAAGTCTCTTCCATCAGAAGTCGCAAAAGATGTCGTCTTAAAAGTGCTGGGAAGCCCAGGCATGCTAAGCAAACATTGCTTTTCAGGAAGGATCTGTTTATTACCTTCTGTCAGCATTTGTCTGTCTTCTGCAGTGGACTAGGAAGCTCCAGATCACCACAGCTGCATTTTTATATGCAGAAGAAAGACTACTGCTCTAGTTTCGTGGACATTCATCTTGATGGCAAAGCTGAAATTGTTTCCTTTTGCTTGTA
>VZTV01106858.1:0-42429 GCA_013400875.1 Anhinga rufa | reverse complement strand
AGCTACCTTGGTTGTACTAATCCAACTCTGTCTGCAGATGTGCTTTGGATGGAAGGTTTATCACATCCAGATGAAAAATAACCAGCCAGCTCCAGTCCATAGTGCCAGCAAACACAAAATTAGAGCAGTGCAATTAGCAAGGACAATTTGGGAATGGGTATGAGCAGCTGGAGGTGAAGGTTGCTTTAGTTGACTATGCTGCTGAAAAAAACAGCCCTATACTGCTCCACTGGGTAAGAGGGGTAAATCTTGTTAACCAAAGCAGTCTTGAAGAAAATTTTTGTCAACATAGAGTTCCACAAACTCTTGGGGCATACCAAGTGTGTAGAAATGCTTTGCTGGCAGTCAGGGTTGGAACTGCGCATCCTAATGGCTAAAACACTGCATGGCAAAGTCAACTGCATATGAAGGAATCATGCACTCCAGATTTGATCTGTGTGGACTAGAGACCTACCCTCCTTGTCTGACCACTTGAAAAGACAGGTTTTTTTAAAAGCATAGTTGCTGCACTGCCCAGCACTAGAGAGCAGACTGAAGAGCCTTTCTGAAAGTCGGTAAGGGTTTAGCTAAAAGGAGGGCTACATTCTGGGTATGCAAAATTTAAGTCTAAATCCCTCAGAGTCTGTTTAGGGCATGAAGATGTGTGCATGGTAAAGACTGCTGCCTTGTGGTTATCAGAACCAGTAATCCATTTGCCTGCGTAGGACATGCCTGTGCACCAGCACGTGTCTCGAAGCAGCACATAAATGCATCAGAGCTCATAAAAGCTGCTGAGCCAGTGCAGAAATGCCTGCACCTACTTCAGGCTCTTCAGGTTTCAAGATCATTTCAGGCAGAGGCACTTGCCCGTCCATGTGCACATATCCTGCATGGAAGTGATTCCCAAACCTTGTGGGTGATCAATTGCTAGAATGAGGCAAAGGCTCATCCTCTGCCTTTGTGGGTTAGAGCTTGAAAGGGAAGAGTCATCTTTGCTCTCTTGGGGATAGCAATCTCATTAGGTATTTTCTGCCTTTTCTGTTTTGGTGACATGGTATGTAAATATTTGTGTTTCAAAACAAAGCTATAGCTGATGAACAACTTAAAACTTCTTATTTCTTCTGTGTGTCTGCTGCCTTCTTGGTTTATGAGATGATTCTTTCAGTAAAATATGTCATTTTGAAGCATAGTATAGGAAACAACCAAAACAGTTATATCTGCTGTTACATCTAATTAGATTCTTAAGCTGATGACGCACCCTCATCAAGGTCCTAGATTCAGCTAGGAGCTGCTGTTTTACAGTGGGCAGCTGCTAGCTTGATACCTGAGTAGTAATGGTTGGTTAAACTCTTCTCAGGTAACATTTCCAGAACAAGATTCAGGAATACAGAAAAAGATTCAGGAATACAGGCGGAGATGTTCTGTGACTCAACCTATAGCACTGCTTGCTAATGTTAAATTCATGCTACAGTTTCCTCTTCAGAGTGTTTGTACATCAGTTCTGGAGTACGCCATATCTTTGTTCTGCCTTTGTCAAAACATACTTATAACAAGGAAGTTGTGTCTTGCTCACTGCAGTGGTAGTGAGTGTGGCAGTGGGTTAAGAGAAGAAAACATTGGTTATCAGTTATAATCTATGTCAGAAACCCAAGGAATGGATTGGCTGCTAAACTTCATGTGTTTAAGCCACTAGACCTCATGAAGGAGAACAGTCTAAAGGCTGTGGAAGGTAAGTTCACTGTGACACGGCCTCTTAGGTCTGGCACATGAAACTTGGCACTGCAAAAACCTGCTCCAGGAAAGGTGCTCCAGGGTGATCCCTTCATGCAAGTAATATAAATAACTGCTTGGCTTCCAGGAGGCTTTGAATCAAGCCCTTCAGAAATGAGAGAAAGGTTCAAAAAGCCTCAGTGTTTTGCTTGGGTCCCATGAAGCTGCTACTTCCATGTATTGTTTTCCTGTTGCAGCTGGCAAAATATTTTTGTATAAAAAGACGTGTTTCTTCTAGCCTCCCTGTTCCTCCCGTATGGTTTTGCAGCTTAAGGCCTGACATCAAGGTGTTTTTGCAGTGGTAAGTGATAACTTCACAAATACAGAATTGAAGTATTGCTGCAAAAATCAGACAGAAAGAGGCCATCGGGAGAAGATGGTATGTTAAAACCAGGTGAGATAATGCAGAAGAAGGTTCAGGGATGGTTTGGTAGAAGGCTTTGGCCTGGTTATAGTGCCAGTGTTTTGCCAGAGCATCTTCTCTCTGAAGGGAAACCTCCTGTAGTGGGTGGAGGCTGCTGGGCTGTTTCCCAGGCTCTCTGGCTATGAACTCTGTGTCTCTGGCATCCCTCTGCTTCTCTGAGCCCTTACTCTGCAGGTGTTTTAGAATACATGCTGTAACACACAGATCTGGTAGTTTCTGCTGGAATTGTTGTAGGCAGTGGGAAGTGGCTGGGATTGGCACTGTGAGGTGAAACAAAACAATACCTCTGATAAAAACCAGTCTGTGTGAACACAAGGCTGGAAATGACCTCCTAGGGCACTCAGGATTATTCTCGTGCTATTGCAGGAAGCCATATCATGCAGACCCTTTCATAAGCTTAGTGTGCTCACAGTTAGGCTATTTTGCTTCCACTGCAACTGTTAGAAGGCCTTTCCAGGGACTTGCTTCTCTAATGGTTAAATTATTTAATACTGAGCATAAGCTGTCCATATTTAGACCATTGCTGTGTTCTCGCTGATGTGGTTTCTCCAGGGTTTGCTTCCACTTGACATACTTACAAAATGTAGTCGCATCTCTGTGGTCCCCTGGTTTTATTAAATGAATGGTCCAAGCTGGTTTGGTTACCCCATCGGAGATAGGCAGGAGCTGTGGTATGGAGCCTGTTGTTCCAGTCAGAACGCTGTCATGCCAGTAAAAGCCACACTGGGAATAGTGGTTTGGGGTGATAGAATCTGTTTCTGCACTGTTTCCTGATACTCCTTTGCCACAAGGATTTTTCCAGTATAGATCTAGCCTCTAAACATATTATGGAAGATGGGGCTCAGATGACACTGGCAGCTCCTTGGATTGTAACACCCTGTTCTTTTGCAGTCAGCTGAGCACTATATGCTGTGGCTTCATCTATTTTCATTTACAGAGGTATCCTTCAGTGTGAAGCTGTATTTTTATTGTGTAAATAATATAGGTAGAATACCATGCACTGTTGTTTTTTTTTTATACAAAGTTTGGTTTATTATACACAGCCTTCATGTTTCTAGTTTTTGTGTCTTTGCTGCAGGGTGGAAGTTGAGGGGGTGCTGCACGCTGTGACAGTCAGGCAGGGAACACGGGGATGGGTTTGGTACCCGTGGAGAGCTGGGAGGCACTGTGGCACTTGCGTATTTACCAGAATTCTGGGAAACATTATCATTAGTTAAGCAATACCGATATTTAAGAACTCATCTTTGTTTCAGAGGTCTACTGAATAGGGACAGTTTAAATAGGACTACTGTTTCAGGTTGTCAGCTGCTGCAGGAAGCTAAGATGTAATTTTTAATGGTTTTTCAGGCCATCAGGTGCGCTTTGCAGAAAAGGGGTGGGTTAGGGATGGGCAGTAGCACAGGATCTCTGGAGTCATGATTTCAGCTTCTGTGGGATGGGCCTCTGTCTATAGCAACTATATTTAAATTTGAGGAAGGCTAGTGGATAAAAACAATTTTCTGAGAGAATCTTTGAGCAAATACTTCTGGTGTTGGAGATGCATAGTCACTATTGCCATCTTAACATGATCATATCAAGCTAAGTCAGGGGTCCCCAGCTGACTACCACTCCATACACGTACCTCTCCTTAACTTTGCACCTTTCCCAGAAGAAGCCAGCTCAGAAAGAGGATCTGTCACCAGAAGGAGAAAAGGCTCTACCGCAGCCCCCTTCCCAACGCAGCAAAGCACTCTCCAGTTAATGGCAGACTGAAACATATGCTCTGTGTTAAGCCTGCACGTGAGTTGTGCATTGGATGCTGGCCAGAGTATCTGATACATCATATAATAAGGCTTTTTCATGCAGTTCATTCATCCCTTTTTATCCCTCAATTCTGAGACCGGCAGCGGTGCAGGTTGTGCTTGGGTTTTTTTTTGTGATCAACACCTTGGAGAGGTGTACTTGCATCTCTCTTGTCTCAAAGGTGACAAGCAAGAGATGACAACAGTTACTTCTTGCTTCTGACCTCCTTTTGGAAAGGCTTCATTTTGAACATGCCACTTACCCAGTCATTAATCTACAAATTGTAATTTGTTGGGGAGAATTTGGGTTTGGGCTGGTAGAATTTCTTGTCTGCAGGAAACTTCTATTTCTAAAACTTCTTTTTTTTTCAAATCATAACACAAAAAGCCAACATTTGTATGCGGTCTATTGAGTTGAAATGGTATGACACATATGTGCTAAAAAAGATTGAGCATTGTGGCATCAATATGATAATGTTGCAACAAGAAGTTGATGTCGAAATTAATTTCTAGGTGTGTTGGAACTAATTGACATGTTTTCCTTAAACTTTATGTGTTTTCTTAACATACTGAGAGGAAATGGACATGTTCCTGCAAAACACTTCATTCTGGACAAATTATTTCCTATCAGCCAACCCACTTTATTTTTTTTTAACCAGAGTACTTGTAGTTTGGGGGAATGCAAACACCGCTTGCTTGAGCCCCGACCTGTAGTGCTCTCTGTTAATCACCGCCATCGTTTAGGAGTGAGCTGATGTGACTAGCCCACTGCTGAAGTATGACATCCTGCAGTTGCCTGACTCGGCTACCATCTGAAAACACCTGACCAATATCAACTCAACTCTGCAAAAGTCATCATGGGAATTCACCAGGAGCTATTCCTATTTCAGCAGGGGATTCATTGCTTTCTGTTACATGGGGTAACCCGATCCAGAAATGATGCTCCTTCCCTCGCCCCCAAGACAAGCCCTTGACCGAAGCCCTTGCTGGCTCACAGTAGAGCAGCAGAGAACCTCCTTAAGAGAGAAGAAAGGGGAGGAGAAAGCGTTGCTCTCCGGCTCTAGCAACCCCACCTCCCGGTTATTTCATCTTCCTTACAAGGCTAAAGCTAGAAGCTTTCCTCCACCGCCTGGGTCCCTTAAAAGCAGCAGAGTAAGCCCCGAGGATCCCGGTGGAGTGCAGCTGGGATGCCAGGCTGACAGCGATGGGGAAGGGGGCACTGCTGTGAACCCCGCAGAGAGCACGGCAGAGAAGGCTGGTACTCTCTAGAGAAGTGTGCCAGTGTCCTATGAGTCCTAAACCAGGTGTTCATTGATGCGGATCTTCCAAAGAAACATGAAACCAAACCCAAAAAGAAATCACTGACGGGGGAAAAGTGCAACATGAGAGGTAAATATATTTTTTTCATTGGGAAAACCAAAAATAACTGTCTTTATTTCATTAGAAAATTATTGTAAGTAGATGTCTAAAACTGGGGACTGAGAAATACATTTACTAACACCTGAGTAATGACTTTGGTCTGACTCTGACTTCAAAAGCAGCACTGGGTTAAAAAGTCAGATCAACAGATGAATTCAGGTGCCTCTGAAGAAATGTTGAAGTTTCTCTTTAGGCATTCATACCTGAAAACTTTCTTTTAAAATCTGCTTTTCTGTTTTGCTCTTTCTCCTACTACTAAAGGTTTTCAAGAAGTAGTATTCATGTTGCTTGGGGTTGGGGGGGGGGGTACAAAGAGAAAAAGAATTGCAGAATCAAAACCTAAACTGAGAATGTGGTAAACTGTCTCCAGCAAGACATTTCAAATCCTCCCATACCCCTGTTGTTGCGCTAGTGCCATTTCTTCAGAACGATCCATGACCTACTGAGCTGGAATGTCTGTTGACATCTGGTTGAGGTTACTGTAGCTCATATTTGAGATTGAGAGTTTTCTCCAGTTTAATTGAAACAAGCTGAGATTGTCTACACATTCTATGAATTGTTTCCACCCTCTGACCATCTAGTCTCTCTGAAGGGTAATTCTAAGGACTGCTGAATCTGAACTGGAAAAGAGGAAACACCTCGAGAGTTCAAAACTGCAGCCCTTCTGTGGGCCAGAGTGTCAGAGAGGCTGAAAGACGAAAGACTTTGCCCCTTGTCTGTAAGATGCATGGAGACAGTTGTTTTGCAGATATGATACTACTGACTTTAATGTAACTGTAAGGTATAATACTTGGGCTTCTGATTTACATCTTTGCAATGCTAGAGGACTTACAGATGCTTTTATTCACCAGATAAAATGAAAAACTGGCCTTTTGAGAATAGCTGCTGGGAACTGTGACAAACCAAGAGACCAGAGGATTACTACGCAGCTCCTGCAGATTCTCATCTGAGGCATCAGCTCAGCCTTCCAGCAAGTGTATGCTGAGCTGTGGGTTCAGCAGCGAAGAATGGAAGTGCTACGCCGTTCCTCAGTCTTTGCTGCAGAGGTGATGGAAGTTTTTGACAGGTCTCCCACTGATAAGGAGCTTGTGTCCCAAGCCAAGGCTCTCTGCAGAGACTACATAAATTCGAGGCTAATCCGAGCGGGTGTCAGCTGGAGCAAACCTGAGTACAATGCACCAGTGCCGGGCGGTAAGCTGGCTGAGGTGTCCACCATACTGCTGCGACTAGGTAGGTCCCTTTGGGTGTGGGCGGGAACTATAACTATATGGAGCAATTCAGACCAGACTATGGTTTCTGGAACTGATGAGTGCCGAGAGGTTTTTCATGTCATGATACAGAGGTTTTTCTTCTCTGCTTTGGGCATTTAGATTTGGTTTTGGTGATCTTCCCTAAACAGCTCCTTTGCTTGCATTTCCTCAGTCCCTTGGAGCACTGCTCAGTACAGTGTTTCTGCAGAGCTACTTTTTTCTGAGGACTTGAAACAACTTAAAACCATGATGCAGTCCAAAAAAGCCAAACAGCAAAGTAATTGTATCTGCGTAAGCTCCAGCTGTTTAATAGTTTTTGTAGTAGTTTCAACAGTCTTTCTCAGCTTGGCATTTCAACAGGTCTTGCAGCGTTTTCTCCAGATGCAGGTGACTTGGCTGCTGTGACGCAAGCCAAGCTGGCCTAATAGAGTCCTGCTACCTCTAGACTTGGGCTTCATCAGTTGCTTGCCCAGCCGCAAAGATGTTTAATTTGGGGGTAGTTGGAGATTTTATAAAAGCCGCTTTTCAAAATGCTAGTGTTTTGACAGTGTGTTTCATTTTCCTTTGCCTACCTTAATCATTCAGCAAGACATGAGTTTTCTTGCTTTTTGTTGGAGCAAGGAGGAGTTGGCTGATATTGGCTGGCATAAGCTGCCATTCAGTGTCCAAACTAGCCAGCATTCCTCATGGCCAGGTGACTGCCAGGGCTTCAGGGAGAGCAACTTGAAGGTTATGCCTGCAGGCTGCTACATGAAGACATGCTCTGGAGTTGTGCTTGTACTGGGAGCACCCTCTAAACACTGCCAGTTGCCTGGCCTTTCACTTTAGGTTTTAGCCTCCTGCATGCTCAAGTCTAGCAGTTTATCTTTTGGGATCTCGACACCCTCATTCTTGGAAGTTGCTTCCAACATCCCTTTTTGCCTGCAGGATGGTATATTAATTCACATCTGGTTTGGAAACTACCACTAGGGTTTACATCTAATTTAATTACACCAAAGTTCAAATAAGTCTGGTGAAGTAACCTTTAGCTGGGCCTAACAAACTCAGTGGTATCCCCACTTTCTTTCCGCTTTCTTTCTACTTCTGTTTGATATTATCCCAAATTTCTTTTTTAAGTCATAGCTGTGTTTCTTTTAAGTGACTTTTTTTTTTATTCATTCTTTTTCACTTTTCCTCTCCTGTGCTGACTTTACTACTGTTTTTGTTTCCAGTGGTTGTTTGGTCTTTGGGTTTTGTTGTTGTTGTTGTTGTTCCATCAGTCTCACTGCCTCTTTGTCCTCCATTTCTTCTCTGCCTGGGTTGGGGGTTGAGATTTGTTTGCTTTCACTCACATCTTCTGTGGGTGGCCAGGAACATGTTAAAGGGCAAGCAGGTGGCAGACTGGATCCGAAGGCGTCTCCTGGATGACTCTCCTGTTACTTTTTCGTGTCCAGATGGAAAGATTTGGCTGATAGTCCCAGAAACTTGGCGCCTTCTCTGAGCAAATCTGGAGAGCGCCATGTGGTACCCATGCAACAAGGAGGGTGAGCAGTCCTCCTTGTTAGGATGAAGAGTTGTTTTCATCCTGTTCAGAAACTCCACCTGCCACATGGCCTGTCCCTTTCTTTTCCCCTTTGCTGCTATAACCAGTGCAAGGCTGAGTGGTATCCAGTCATCTGCTGGGAACAGTAGTCCTTAGCTGCTTACTAAGCAGTGCAACAAGCCAGACCAGTTTTTTCTCCCATGATAGTGTTGAGGAGCCTGTGGAGATGAGATTGTGGAGTATTTGCTAGCCCTCTTGCATGTAGAGAGTCCGATGAACTGGCTGGTGAGCTGGCAGAGGTGCTGGGCACAGGCAATGCAGCTGCAGTCTTGGGGTGCGAGTGCCCATCGGCTCAGTGAGGGTTAGCAGCTAATTAGTGCAATTAACGATCCAGAGGTGGCAAAACTTAATGGTATGGCCAAATGAGACACCCCAAACCAACCTGCCATATGTGTCAGAGGTCTGGTTTATCTGAACTTGTCTCTTCTGTGGCCAAGACCCAGGCAAGTGCCCTTTCACTGCTGCACCGAGCTTCTGCATTTGGGAACTGTCACTGCTGCCCTACTTGTTCCTTCATGATTACTGGAGGAAGGAGAAGAAGCACAGAAATTGCTCTAAATGTTGCAAAGTCCGTAGTCGGGCATCTGAACATGGACACCGAAGACTGCCACCAATGTAACGTGCTGCTGGAGAGGTCCTGGGGCTGCCTGGGCAGAGAATCTTGGTGAGCCTGGGACTGCTTTCCTGGGCTTTTCTTCCCCTGCCCATTTCTGTCTGCCCCGTGCATTGCTGCAGGGCAGGGCCCGCTTTAGCAGCCTGTGTGCCTCCAACCAAAACCTGATCTCATCTGGAGCCTCCAGGCGCTGCTTGTTAAAAGCTGTCACAGTGGCAGGCTACCAAGTGCTGATCCCAGCCTCCCATGCCTCCCTCCTGGCTAATCACAGGCAGGACTATCCCCCTTTCCTCACATTTACAGGGAAGCCTGTGTGCTCCCTGGGAGGAGAAAACAGCTGTTGAGTAGTGCAAGCCCTCTTATCAGGGCTGACCATGTGTTGGCAGGGTTTCCTCTTGCCATCAGATTGTGTGGGACAATCCCCACATGGGACAATCCCCACACACAAAGGGCCCGCCTGGAGAGCTCATCTGTGGAATTCTGTAGAGCTGGGCTTTGCCTGTGCTGTGCTGTGCCAGTGACCAGTTAGATGACTCTATAACAAGCTCCTGACTGGGGTGTCATCTTCCATTTCAGTCGCCATCCTGGTTTCAGCTGGGATAGAGTTGATTTTCTTTGCAGTAGCTCATATGGGGCTATGTTTTGGATTTGTGCTGAAGCAGTGGTGCTAATGTGGAGATGTTTTAGTTGTTGCTCAGTAGCGCTTACACTAGTCAAGGACTGTTTCAGCTTCCCGTGCTGTGCCGGGTACACAGGAACCTGGGAGGGGACACAGCCGGGACAGCTGACCCCAACTGACCAAAGGGATATTCCACACCGTATGATGTCATGCTCAGTATATAAAGCTGAGGGAAGAAGAAGGAAGTGGGGGACATTGGGAATGATGGCGTTCGTCTTCCCAAGGAACCGTTACGCGTGATGGAGCCCTGCTTTCCTGGAGATGGCTGAACACCTGCCTGCCCATGGGAAGCAGTGAATGAATGCCTTGGTTTGCTTTGCTTGCGTGCGTGGCTCCTTCTTTCCTTATTAAACTGTCTTTATCTCAACCCATGAGTTTCCTCACTTTTACTCTTCCGATTCTCTCCTCCATCCCACCAGGGGGGAGCGAGCGAGCAGCTGCGTGGTGCTTGGTTGCTGACTGGGGCTAAACCACGACAATGAAATTTTCAGGAGGGTCAGTTGCCCGCTGACTAGGGCAAGTCATCTGGGTCTTGCAGTAGGATGTAAAGCTGTTGTGACAGCTCTCCTCTTCCTCTGGGTGCTCCAGAGCACCCTTGTGCAGGAGAAGGATGCAGAGTGTCCTTCTAAATCTAAGCCAAATAGGACTCTCCATGCACAAAGGGCCTTGGTCTCATGCAACATTTGCATTGTGTAATCCTTCTACAGCAGCTGTGCAACCCTCGTTAAGTATCTGTGAACCCCTACAGAGAGAGAAATCCATTGGAAGCAGGGCTTTATTAATTTTACTGCTCAAAAATGGTTTGTTTTAGTACAGAGCAAAAGCTTTACTGCTGTTGCCCAAGCTCCACAGCACAAACCTGCGGGAGGAGGTTCTCTGCTTGTCCCTGGTATTTCCATCTTGGTCTTCAAGCCAGCCTAATTCCTCCAACCACTTCCCAGCGGGGGAGAAAACAACCTGGAGGTTAAAGCAGGCGTCTCTGTGTGTGTCTGGAACCTTGTTCCTGAGGAGTCAGCTGGACAAATGAACATCTCTTTAACATTTGGAGGAGAGAAAGAACTCCAGATCATCACTCAGTGCCTGTGTGAGCGTAAAATAGCCGAGATGATAGTCTCTTTGCTCAATTAATGTTCTGCAGCTCTGGGTGGATCCTTGGCTTTCATCAGCCTCCAGCATTCTTGAGTCGCTCTCATCTTGAGACTTTTTTGTACAAGTCTGATGGGGTGTTGAGAAAGGGCGTATCCCTCAAAAGCTTACATATATGTACATGCCTCCTTTTCCCTTCTGAAGAAAAATGAGATGTCTTTGCTTATCTGAGGCCTGTCTCCTGCGTTGGAGGAAAGGCAGGCATCCAGCCTGGGAACATCATTTATATCAGGGATTACTGCAGCCACACCACTGGTACAGGGTCACTGCCTGTCCCCGCTTGCTTTAGAAGTCCCAGGCACAGGGGATATTAGGAAAGCAGGGTGCAGGTGGCAGGGGGTTGCATCTAAATGACCCTAAGCACTCTGCTGCCTGTTTAAAATAAGGTGGAGCTGGGGTTAAGTCTCTTCAGCTGGAGGAATATGTGGGGTGGCCCCAGCTGTAATTCCTACACAGTGAGAGCAGGACTTGATGTTCTGCGCACTGACTCCTGACTGTTTGTTTCCAGGGGATGAGCTGGAATACATTCGCCCCAACGTCTACCGAAATATCGCCCGCCAATTGAACATCTCGCTGCACTCAGAAACGGTGGTGACGGATGCCTTCCTGGCAGTAGCTGCACAGATTTTCACTGCAGGTACTGTGCCCTGACAGATACGCGGACAGGGCTGGGCGGGAAGGAACAGGATGGACCCACCTCTCTAAGAGAGGGCATGTTTCTGGGATGGCCTGCAAGGTGGGGCATGGTTTCTGAAAGGGCTGTGGGCAGTTTGGCAGTGTGCCCTGCTTTAATGATTTAATGAGAACTCCTCTATGCTCTGTTGTTCTGGCAGGGAAATGCCCTGTTTTATTATATCCTCCTGGCAGGTTCTCACTCATTCTAGAAGACATCTCCTGCCCTTCCTCATTAGGAGGTGGTGTTACTGCATTGCACAGGGAGGTCACTCATTCCAAGCTCCTTTGCTCACCATTGGCAACTGGAGAAGATTCATTACGTGGGAGTCTCCCTTGTTCCAGCTCATGCTGCTGATGCTAGGAGCCAGAACCAACTCATCACAAGGGAGTTCCTCTCTTTCTGGCTTCATTTTCCCCAGCAATAGCCAAAATTTCAATGGAGCCTACTGCTTCCAGTTGCTGCTTCTCCTTTCTCATACTCAGAGAGACAGGAGCCTCGGCCCTCAAGGCTAGCTGTTCCAGACAAGCAGGTGCTTTGAGCTTTCTCGCCATTTAGATGTCCGTGTTATTCTGCTTCTGTTTGATTGGTCCCAGAGATGATTGTCAAAAGCAAAGGTATACTCTGTGCTGTATTCCCATGAGGGAACCTCAGCCTCCCTGAAAACAGTCCCTGCCTGTGATTGGGAATGCAGTCTGGGGGAATCAAGGGAAGAGAAATGTTTTACATGGAGACTTACGTCAGGCAAGTCCTGACACAGTTGTAGGTTTTCTGCAGTGTCTCGTTGTGGTGTCCATGGAAGTAGATGTTAGAGACTGGAAACAAAGAAACAAAAAGCCCAAACAAACAAACAGAAAAACAACAAACCAACAACAAACCAAACAAAAACAAAAAACCCAAACAAACCAAAGACAGCTACTTGTTAACAGCATAGTAGTGTGAAAACACTGGATCCAGTGACATTGACATGGAGGCAGTGATTCTTGTTACTTTGGGAGTAGCTGGTACAGAATAGAAGTCCACGTTTCTATTGTACTTTCAAATAGGCTTTCTCACTCAACCCTTTTTATCTTCACAGTCAGCTATGCGTCTTTATGCATATGAACTCCATGGGAACCACTGACACTCAAGAGAAGCCCAGTGCTAGCATCCTGGTCTGACATGTGTTGTGGTGGAGAGCATAGATCCTCCCCAGAATCACAACAGATGATAAAACAGATCTCTTGGAGAAACTGCAAAAGCACACTCCCAGCAGGTCTAGTAGGGCAGATTTACTCCCCAGATCAGGGAAACTGAAGCTGTGCCATAAGAAATGGGTGGAACTGGATTCTGTTGCTAGTACTGCAGCCCTTGGCATCCTTCCAGAGCATGACTGGAATGCAGATTGCCTTTGCACAGGGCTTGCTTGGGAGGCCATATGGGCTCAGAAGGCAAGAGCTGGGCAAGTATGGCAGGAATGTCTGAGTGTGGCTGTGTTCAAAGTGCAGGTGCCCTGTCTTGTCATTTAGTGCTGAGCTTTACTTGTGTCAAGGCTTACAGAAAAACGAAAGGTATTTGTATTGCAAGTAAGTAGGTTATCGTCTTAGATGACTGTAGCTGACTACATCAGAACCGGCCAACCTCCAAAGCTGAAGTGACACAGGGAATTAAGCGGGAAAGGTGGATGGCTGCAGGTGGAGCAGACTGTGTGTGCTGCTATGTTGCATAAACAGGGAGAAGCCAGCCCTGCTGGCTTCTGGGAGTCCTGCTCTCACCAATATATATTGACAGATTCATTGAGAGCTGCATTTTTCCGTGTTCTTCAACTTCTTAGCTCAGGAGTTTGAGGACTTGTCTGGGGACACCATGATGCATAAATGGCTGGCAGTTGGCTGGCTGCAAAGGGGGTGGATTCAAACCTACCTGGTCCTCTGTATGCTCCATTTTTTTCTTCTTTCTCATCTCCACCTCTGAGCAACTAGCAGGATAACCTGTGAGTGTGAAGCTGGGGTTGTGTATTCAATTGCTTTTATCAGTTCATTGCTGTAATTTCTCTTGCTAGAAGGCTGCTGAGTGGCAGAGGGGAAGGAGTTTGCTGATTTTTAATATTCCTGGATTGCAACTGCAGTCTCAAGACTCAGCATTTAATGCTAAATCCAGCAAATCAGAGTTGGCTGTGGCAGCCAGACATTCATCCCTAATTTTTTTCATAGTTCAGAGGAAAGAGGCTCTTATTGAGCAAAGGAAACCAGAGATTCAAGTGCAGTCTAAGTTTTTGTGCCAATTGCCAACAGCTAAAGCATCTCAGTGTCCTATTAATTAAGAAAACAGCTACACTGACACTGCAGTGCCTAGGCCGTCTGGGGAGCCCCATTAGTCACTCTCAGTGCCTTTTGAGCAAGAAAGTGCGGGATTTTGACCCTATCTTGCTGGAGAGGTTTTCTCCTTAATCTTTTACATCGCCTTCTTCCACACTCTGGTCTTTTTTTGAGTCTTCATGCTGTAGCTCTGGCTGTGCTCACTTCCTGTCCATGCTGCCTTCAAGTCTTGACTAAGCACAAGCCCTAGGTGGACCTCTCAAGAAGGCAAGACGTGAGGATATCTGGCATCCTTGTTGGTCCCACTGCATGGGTACATTGTGCCATATTCAACTTTAGAGCATTGTCTATTCCAATTGTCTCAGGTTTGGCTTTTCTCTGGTGTAGCAAGGACAGCTTGGTCCCAATTACAGCAAGATTAACAGCTGAGAATATAGCCAGAAGGTGAGCAGGTCACAGAGCATGGTAAGGCTCAAGCTGTATTTTGCTTCCTCCTTTCCATACAACCTGTTAGTTATTCAGGGCAAGGAGAGCCCATCTGTGTGGAGACTGGCATCACGGAGCCCTGACCTGCTTTGGATATTGAAGGATCTGCATCAGCACCTCCTCTGTGGCAATACCACTGGTTCTGATGTGTCGTCCAAAGCTGCTCTGCAGCCAGCAGGAGACTTTCCACTGACTTTAACAGGCTTTGGATCGGGGCCTGGATGAGCTGGCATTTATATTAGCTGTTTAAATAAATCCCAGAAGGCAGGGGTCACTTGGTGGAAAAACAGAAGAAGAAAAGGGAGATGTGTTTTCCTTTCCTAAAGGAAACAGTTTTCTCTAGGTGGTAAGAGCTGCTAGGCACGAGGGCTATCTCAAAATTTTCATCCTGGTTTTGTATTGGTTTAGGTGCTTGTCAGTTTTTAATCAAGATTGCTGGGGCTGAAGTGAACCCTGTACAACAGGGTGAATGGTTAATGGGTTCTAGGGAGAAAATACTTTCCCCTGCAGGAGCAAATGCTGTTAGAAATGCATGCCACTGCTTCCTCATCACTTAGGCCTTATGAGTGGAGCTTCCTGCCTTGTGCATGTCCTTCTTGGCTTCTTTGTCTCCGCCAGAGGAAAGTATATTGTGTCTGGCTCCATCCTCCCAGCTGTTGAAATGTAGCACTTCATAATGTTTCTTTTAGATCTGATTTGAAAGTTAGGCTTTGATGCTGAGTGGAGCAGAGGGAAGTTTCTTTGAGTAACCTTGGATAGTGTGGTGCTCTGAGACTCTGCACAGTTGTGTCTCATAGCTTCTTGAGGTCTCCCCTGGGGCAGGCAAGCTAATGTGCAGTGGGAACACTTTCAAGAGCAGTCCTCTCCTGCTAATTCATTTCCCCCTGGGCTCACCAGTGTTTACATACTTTCAGGTCCATGACTGACCTTGAGTCTGCAACTTGTATTTCTTATTTTTTAAAATGCCTTCTAAGCAGCTTTTCACATTTTTCCATGTCCTTTTGATCCATCTCTGTGAGCAGAAGTTTCAGAGCTTTCTCTATTTTGATCACTCCTTTCTGGACCAGTTTTCCATTCCCACTTGTCATTAGCTCCTGTGCATGCTAGTCTGCACAGTGGGAAGCTGTGAATAGATTGTTTCTCTTGGTGATGAGTGCCCGTTTCATCCAATGTGGATGACAGCCAGACCTTTTGAGGAATTTGGAGCAAGACAATGTGTCTTTTCTACTCATGTGCACTGGCCAGACATAATTCCAGCTTATGCTGACAGATGCATTGCGCTAGTGTCACCTTGACCCTGGCCTAGACATCAGAGAGGGCAGAGGCACTGCCCTCCCAGTAGATTGTGCTCCTCCACCCCTGTCAAGAGAATCCTTGAGACAGAAAAGTTAATGGAGCTGGTGTCCTGGAAAGATGCTGATGTGGGCTGCTGTGGCCTGTTCCCCTGCCCTGCCTGCAACTGGGTGGCTGCTGGAGCCCTCCTGGGGCAGAGGGACAGGCCACAGGCATGGCCCAGCTTTGGTCTGGAGCAGCTGTTAGAGGTGTCTGCTCTTGCCTTGCTTCAGGGCTACCCTACAACATCTTGTGTGAACAAGAGCAAAGCTGTGCCCTGCTGTCTCAGGTGAGGAGCCCAGCCGGCTGCTTCCATCTTCTGCCTCCAGCAGACAGCAACAGGAGGTTCCATGCAGAGAAATCGGGAGGGGATTTCCTCCTCTCCCACCCCTGGGTCCCAGCTCTGCCGGTAATAGGAAAAGCAGACTGAAAGATTGGTTTGACCCTTATAGGCATGCTCTGTAAAGAGGAGGGTGGTAGGAAGTGACCGCTGAGCCCTTCACATCCATCACCACAAATAAGCATCGGCCAACAACTTGCCCTCTTTCTGCTGTCTGTGTCAAAGGGAGAGGGGCTCTGTCCGTGTGCTGGGGAAGCATTCACCTCGTGCAAGTCCTGCAGCAAGCACCACTACGTAGCAACCTCGGCAGAGAAGCCAGAGCTGAAGGGCTTTCTCTCCATCCTCCCTGGGAGGAGACACCTGGACTGGCATATCTGTAGAGAAAACTGCTTTCCTGTGTATTAGAGAAATCATGGGTCTACTGAGCCTTTATCTTGCATGGCTTGTGGATACACTTTTCTTCTGTTGGAAAGAGAAATGTGAGTTTAAACCAAAGTTAATCAAGACTGAAGCTGTCTTGCTCTGCCAGGGTAGCCTCAGCCCCTTGTCAGTCTTAGTTACTGCCGTGGAAATGTCTCAAAGCTAATGGACTTCCTTCAGATCCTTAAGAAAGAGTGCTGTCAGTAAAAGCTTGGAAATAAGCCAGTGAACTCTTCCCTGGAATCTTGGGTAGCTTTGGTTCATGTAACTCAACATGCAAGAAGCCATTTCTGCAGGGTTGGAGAACAGCAAAAACTGACTTTCACTAAAGCTGAGTATAAGCTAGCCGAGGCTCTGCTCCAGGAGATTGTGGTCAGCAAGAGGTAACCACTTAAAGCCTCTTCATTGAGTAAAGAGGTATTGACCTGCAACAGGACAGCCTCTTTCTTGCCAGGAGAAGCCCTCTGTCTAACATTTTCTCATGAGGTTTCATAGCCTCTTTCTGGCTTGTTCTGTTGGCTGTCATGGTGACATGCAATGTGAGAAAGACAGATAAATAGTGTGAATACCACACAGGCAGTGAACTTCCTGAGTGACAGCTCTGGGGTAGGGACACCGCAGAGCCTACTCAGAAAATAAGACCGGAATAAGAATAACAGCCAATTTAGCTATATTAATAACTTCCTCTGATCTTGGAGATAGTGCTGGTGAAGGACAGAGTATCACAGGAGACTCTGAGCTACTGCTGTTAGTGTTGCTACAGAGCCTCACAAAAGGATCATCTGTAGATTTTGATCTCGTATCAGTCATGAGTGAAAAATGGCTTTTTTTAAACACTGAGTGGATTTTCTTCAGTCTAACAAGCCATTTTTGTGGCTGACATTTGAACAGTTTCTCTAAAGTTTAGTACTTTTTCATAAAAAAAAAAAAAAAAGCAATTCCTAAAAGTGTTAGTGTGAGCGTCCCTTTTGAAGCACTAAGTGGAAGGATTGTGGAAATGCTCTGAAACCTGTACATATTGTAAAGGAGTGTGGGGAGCTCTGCTGCGGTGTGAACAGGAGTGAGGAGTCTGGAGATCCATCCTGGAAAGATGGTGCCTGGGGATCTGGGAGTGTGATATAGGAAATAGGGAGACTCTTCTCTTCATTTAAATTGTATTTAAGGGTTTCCTTTCTTAGCTGATAGATTGCTGGGCACATCCAGTTTCCTGATTGTGTGTTTTACCCCTTCTGGTCCTTAGATCTCATGACTGAACTAATCTTTCCTTCCTCCTACCTGTTTTCTTTCTTGTTGCAACCCAGCAAGAATGGTTTTGTATGGCTTTTAAATACTGAAACTTCACCTGGCTTCTGGCTACGTTTGGGAGAGACCTTGGAGAGACTCCATAGAGACCTAACACTGTAAAATACTTCACAGTATGCTTGTCAAACACTGCTATTGCAGATAATAAAGTAAGTGGGGGGGGGGGAATTAAACTTCCTAGCGGATCCAAAGGAAACCCATGTGCCATTGTGCTGTGGTAGTTCTTCTGCATGGGTGCAGAAGGGTTGCTTTCCAGGTCACTGGTCCTGATAAAAGCCTGATGAGGGACTGCTGTCTGCAACGTTTAAGCATGGAGGATTTATACCCAGTGGTGTTGGCAAAACATGGGGGAGACCTAGGGAGGTTGGCTCTACCCAGAACTGAGCCTGAGCGCTTATTGCTAGCACTAACAGGAAGATGACTGCTGTTGGGACAACTTCCATGGACCATTCCCTGCCGGAAGGTCAGCCTAGTAGGAAGGCTGTTTTCTGGGAGATTAGATAACTGACTGACACTCTATCCCTGCACTGCCTTCAGTAGGATAGGATATGCAATGCTAAGTATTGCAGGCAGAGTGGCCAAATTCTTGAAGCTGCCTGGTTTTCAGGTGGAGACTGAGGCATACTCAAGGGGGACACCAACCCTCTTGGCCCTGTAGCTTTGCCTCCCTTTTTTTCTCTTGTGTCATGGTAGAACCGACTGAAGATGCTTATGTCACATATGCTTTGTGTGCCACATTGGAACAGTCTCCTCTGACCTAGAAAAAAAAAGGAATGCTTTGTCTAAAGGGTGTTTGAGAGTTGTGTGCTGGCAACAAAAGCCCCAGGTTGCTCAAACTCTTTGAATTCAATTGCCTCCTGTGCAGCATGTGATTGGCTGAGAGTTAATGGCAATATACACTACGGCAGTGCACATCTTCGCTATTTTGATGATGCTTTTGGGCTGTTTTCTCCAAAGCTGTGCACCCAGTGCTGAAAGGGGGTCAAAGCATGCCCAGGTCTGATCATCTAATTCTGCTCTTCCAGGTGGAGAGTTTTCCCCAGTCCTGGTCCCCTAGTATTTTTTTCCCCATGGTGGAGAGTGTGCAGAACTGTGGCTGCACATGAACTCAGAGCTGCACACATGCAGTGTGTTTCCCTTGATTACTTGAGACTGAGCTATGTGTGCATGTGTAAATCTGAATGACTTTTCTTCTTTCCATAGGCATAACGTGGGGCAAGGTGGTATCTCTCTATGCTGTGGCAGCTGGACTGGCGGTGGACTGCGTGCGGCATGCGCAGCCGGCCATGGTTCACACCATCGTAGACTGCCTGGGAGAGTTTGTCCGCAAGACCTTGGTGACATGGCTGAAAAGGAGAGGAGGCTGGGTAAGAGGTGCTATCTGACCAAGCTTGCTTCCACACATGCAGACTGGAAATATTCTGGTTAATGAAAGTGAGAGTGCCCCCACTGCAGCTTTATGCAGAAAAACATTGAATGAGATTCTCTTCCACACCCCTGTGGCCACCACTGTCCTACGTACACCTCTGCTAGGTTCCGTATAACTCTGTTACTGCCTCATGGTCCTGTCCTCGACAACATCAGCTATTCTGGTCAGCTTCCTGCGTAGCTGTGCCAGACTAATTCAGTCCTGACCCACCAGGACCTCTTCTGTTTCTGACCTGAACATCTCTGGAGCTGTCAGCCAGTCACAGCGGGAGACTGTAAATAGGGGTCATTCTCTTGGGCAGCTGTTTTCTAGAAACTGCAAAAAATGAGGCCTGCCAACTTAATTCCCCTTTCACCTGCCCCACAGTCCCCCAAGTCAAAGCTTAGTATATCAACATGACTTGCCACCATAAGGAATTTTAGAGTGATATTAAAACCTGGTAGTTTGTGCCATTCCCTGACCTGACCCTGATGATGCTCCATGAATAACTTCTGATGTAGCTCAAATTGTAGCGCACCTATAGTTTGGCACTCCTAACACCCATAGACCGTGGGAGGGCTTATGGCTCTGTTGCTGGCCTGCTGTGAGACTGTGGGCAAGGCATGGTGCTGCTCTGCATTGGAGTATGGCTCCATATCATATGGCTTTAAGCATCTGATCTCTTTGGTTCTCTCTATACGCAATGGGAAATACAATGCTCCTGTGGAGGATGGTTCAGAGTAAGAGCTTTACTTTAGTGCTGTGGAATAGCCAAACACCTTTCTGGTGACCTCCCCAGGAGACTGAGATGACCAGTTGGCTATGTTAGCAGTTGGCAGCTGGGTGATGTACCAGGGTCTCAGTGCCTTTCTGGCAGGGATATAGACACTCCTTGGAGTGATACAGCCAAAAGCATTTGGGTGTACTGCCTGGCAGATGCTGCCTGGAGCTAAATATTGTCGTATGATACCACTGAACTCATGGGACATCTTGTTCCCAAGGCATGCACTCTTTCCAGACTGAGCCACAGTGGCAAATTCCTCCTTTCCAAGAGGTGATGATTATTCCTGAGCTGTCAGGAAATGGTTAGGCTCACCACCCCACACAGACCTGGAGAGAGGGGAGTATCTTTTTCCAAACTGAGCATTGCTCCTCTGTGCTGAGACTTCCCAAGTATGCCTGTAGCTGATTCAGTCTCCTAGTTTCTCTAGGAGTGAAGGCACCTTTTTCATGAAGGGCAACTGGAAAAGTAGCCTTTTTCCAGTTTTGGATCCCTTAAATCATCCCTGCCCTCTCTAAAACTGTGTGACCTTGAGGTCAACTGGGTCAGGGAACTGTTTGGTTGGGCTGAAAAGTAACCTTTGATTTGAATGCCCTGATCTGTTTAATTTTGTGTCCACACAAATAATTGTGCCTAGTTAGGTAAAGAGGATATCCTGGGAAAGCAACTGATTATGTAGCACTGTTCCTGCCTGTGAAATCCCTGCCTCAATATCACTTGAGGCTTGTTTTAACTGGATACCTGTAGAGCTGGTTGAAATGTATTCTCTGAAACAATAAAACTGGATGTTTTCCAAAGGAAAAATTAAAATTGAAATGTTGCATAGGAATGTATCTCCTCCTAGTTTCCAACTGATTTTTTTTCTTTGTTTTGGTAAAACACGCATGTTTTGATAAGTTAGCATCTTGTTTTAATTTTTGTATTACATTATTAGAGTTCAAAAAAGTGTGCTTTGCCCAAATGATATTTTTTGAAAGTTTGTTGTATAGCAAAGAAGCCGCAAAACCCATCCTCAGACCATAAGTGGTTCTTTGCAGCTGAGGAGATAAGTCCTGTCCACTGATAGCTCCTTCTGTGGATCATCCCTCTTTCGATGGCCAGTGCATTTCTATTGGAGTTGCTGAACCTACGCTGCTTGCTCTTGGGATCTGGCCCTAAGAAAGGAAAGCCAATCTCACTGCCCCCAATCAAACAAAACAACTGTAAAAGCTGCTGGGTTGTGCTGATTACAGCCTGTCTCCAGTACCCTTATCAGCAATTTTGGGCTGCAGCAACGAGATATTTTCCCTCTAGAAATGAGTGGTTCTTTCAGTCTGGGGAAAGGCTGCTAATCCTCTTGCCATCTTGTGCTGTGCTTTCCCTGAATGTTTTTCCTCTTGATCTAGACGCTGCAGCGTAAAATTTCCCAGCCTTGTTCACAAATGGGCCAGATGAAACAGCTCTGTAGTGGCGACCCTTTCATCTGTTGCCTGACCTAGCTGTTTGTTAGTTTGTCTTGGCATGGAGTCCTTGTTTCCCCTGTGCACATGGCCCCCATCTCTTCTGCATCGACTCATATTGAGGCTGCCAAGAGGAACCACGGTGCTCCGGGCTGTTTCAGAAAAGCCACCGCGGAGACCTTGGAAAGGCATTTGAAAGTCTCCGCTCAGCAGTAGGTTCCCATACTGCTTCCACAGGGTGGAGGAAGACCCTATCCCCCAGAGCCCAACCCAACCCAAACGTCTTAGGAGAAACAAGAAATGTTTAACCCTTTGAGGCATCATCTCTCCCTGGGGAGAGTTTGCAGCCTCAGTAGCGGCTTTACAGTAGAATAGAAAGATTATTTATTTCTTTTAGCAGCTGTTACATACATTTGCTACAAAGAAGAGCATGTGACTTGAACTTGTTTGAATAATTAACAAAGATCAAACTGCCATTGCAACAGTTTATCAGTGCCTCACAAGACTCAAAGACCTGTTCTATTAAGTAGCTTTGAAATTTTCAATTCCAGTGCCTTATCAAGTATGCTTTATGGATAACAATAGCTAAGTCAATTCTTAAACAGCTAAGCAATGTTGTTTATCTAAGCAAGCACCATACAAATTTGTAAGTGCTTCTGATTGCAGCTCCTCTTGATTAGCCGCAGTGAGGTCATTGCCTTTGGTAGGGCATAGCACAGCTTTAAGAATTTCACACTTTCTTACCTGGAAGTTAACCCTGTGCAACTATAATCAACCTGGCGTGCATATTTGGGCCTTGTACTGGTTCACATGAGGCACTAAAGCCCTTCAGAGATTAGATTTCTTACTGATCAGCTACCCTAACATCTGAATACGTGTTCAGACAAGTACCCATGACTTCTCTTGACTAAAGAGACAGCGTGACACAACTGTGTTTTAAGTATGGCACCATGCTGGTCCCTAAAATTGGACAGGCTGAATCAGTTCAGACTCTTTTCAAATGCAGATAAGGGTGAGTTTGCTAAGCCATCACTGAAAGCTTTTAGGCAGACTCATTTTACTTTCCTCCACAATACAGAGGAGGTACCTATAACCACCAGTACCACATTGCAGCATCTTCTGTTATGTGCTATCTCAGCTGCTTGCTATGTTTGCTTGTGCTTTTGTAGCTATAGGCAGCAGCATTTCCATGCCTTGGTGTTTACCCTCAGGAGCACCTCGTATGCTGATTCCTGTTATCCTGTTTCTTCCCATCCCTGCGTGCCTGTATTCATTCCTCCTGCAATCTCTACTTGTCAGTTATTCATGGGCTCAGCATCTCCTAATGCTCCCTGGAGAACAGCAGTGCGGGGTGATTCAGCATGCCAGCCTTTCAGACTTCCTTGTGAGGGAGGAACTGCAGGAACTGCGTGGGAGGCTGTTGAGGCTGCTGTCAACAGACCTTTGGTCTGTAGATGACGGCTAAAACAGTCAGTGAGGCTGTACTCGGTAACCGGACACAGGGATTTGTCCTTTCAGTCCCCCTTTTATTTTCTTCTCATTATTACCAGTGTCGGTCAGGCAAGGCTCACCCATGTCTTGAACAGAGGTAAAAATACTTATTTTTGGATTATTGGAATATTCAGCAGCTCTCGCATCCCATTTTACAGGAAGAACATCTCAGGATCGAGAGTCTGACTTCCCTCTGCTTGGTCAATGACAGACCTGTGTCAGAAGGCAAACTTGGAAGGCTGCTGAGCTAAACTTGTAAAGAAAAAGCTTTTTGGCCTGGTGAATATTTGCCCTCCTTGTGACCTGATTCTTGTTCACATTTGCCACCCAAAAGCCCTTTCTGAAAACCACGTCAATTTGATGTGCTAACGGTGCTCGCTCTGTTACAGAACTACAGTCCATATCAACTTGTGCTAGGCTGAACTTTAACCACAAACTCAATTATATTGCTGGCAGAACTTTAATTAGTTTCCCCCACCAGAAGATGCAATTTTCTATCTACCTCTGTCCTGTTCGCTTTACCCTCCAGATATTTTCCACCTTCTCCTCCCGATGTCAGCTGAGATCCTGTCTTCATGAATTTGCTGGACTGGTGTTATTTTTTACTCATTGCAGGCCAGCTTCTATTCTTGTTAATACTTGAAATCAGCTGCCCAAGCGATCTTTAAATCTGGCCCACGCGTCTGGGAGGCATCTCTGCCAGCATACATATTTCCACAAACAAAGCTTGCATTGCTTTAGATATAAATTGGGGGTTGGCTTGCTTGAATGAGTTCCAAATAAAACATTAAGGCAAGAGAAAAAGTGCAAGCAATTTGAGCCGATATTAAACAGGACAACCTCTGGGAAGCATCTTGCTTTACAGAAAAGAATGAGAATGCTGATATTGCCAAGGCTTCCTAGCTCTTTTGAAAAGGGGAAGAAAGTTTTTTTTATTTAGCTTTCAAAATGGTAAATGCTCGACAAACTTCCTGTAGCATTTCTTTCTCCAGGGGTGGCTGAAAAGGGGGTTACTTCACCTTGTTGATGCAGACTGAAGAAAGTGTATTTCGCAGTGCTCTTGAGCCTGATTTAATAACTTGTAGCGTGTGAAGTGTCAGAGTAAGCATTTGCGGCTGTTGACGGTGTGGCAAAGTGGTGCTGCAGCAGTGGTGGCATGGTGCTGGGGTCGTGGGGCTGGGAGGGTCTGCAGCGGTGGCCGATGTGGTGCTGGGCATCTCTCTCTGATGATCTCTGTTCCCTCCTCATTAGGCAGACATCACAAAATGCGTGGTGAATACTGATCCCAGCCTTCGCTCCCACTGGCTTGTGGCCGCTGTTTGCAGCTTTGGGCACTTCCTCAAGGCCATCTTCTTCGTCCTGCTGCCTGAGAGATGAATCTGAGTCGCCAAGCGCAGCCCCCCTACCCTATCTCCTCCCCCGCTCCAGAAGCAGTGGTAATGGCAACTTCTGAAGAGGAGGAAGAGAAGAACTGGGACAAACAACAGGCTTGTTCTCCTCTCCCTTCAGCTGGGAGCAAAGGATCAACCACAGTCTCCTTTTTGCAGCCACAGGAGCCTGTCTCACCATTAACCCTTTCAAGAGTCTTGTTTCCCTGGGTGACTTGTGTGTGTGGCCTGGACATTGCCCATCCCTGGGCACGCTGATCACAGCTGTGTGCAGCGTGGTCTGTTCCTTACGGCTGTGTTGCATGCTTATGCTAGTGCTAGGCAGAGGGGAGGAGGAAGAGGATACTATTTGAAATGGGATAGAAAATAGGAGAGGGGGAGTGTCCCTCCTTCACGCCATGTGATTCCCCTTTCAGTCCTCAGACTCACTTTGCGTAGATTCTTGTTGTTACATTTGTGCTTAAACTCCATCTCCTTTATACCTAACTCAGACTTGCTGGGCTCTGCCCCCAGCACAGCACGGTGGAGGGGATAATGCAACTGTGGGGTTTTAACGTGATAAAAACATACTGCGGTTGGATGCTTCTCCCTGACTTATCTTGGAAATCGGAATGGGTGGCTGTGTGAGGGGCAGGACTGGAGGGCAAGTGCATGTGATGCAGTTTGCAAGTGTATTTCATTGACCCCTTTTACTGGGTTCACATGCCATTTCAAACAGGAGAACGAGGGGCAATGCCTTCAAGCAACAACTCGGGATTGAATTTCATAATGAAGAAAAATGTTTTCTCCGCTGAGATTTCATCAGAGCTAAGTATGTAAGTAGGAGAGGCTGGGGGGCATGGGCAGGAATTAGGGAAACAGTAAGTGAGCTGTCTGGTGTTGCGAAGGGGGAAAGCTGTGTCAAAAGTAGCTGACTTACGTTTCTCATTTAATGTCTTCGGAAGTACAACTTGCAGTCTTCTTTGTGGCAAACAATAAAAGAAAATAGGTGGTGTTTCACTGTTGCAAAGGGTATTGTATTTTTTCCAGAGTTAAAAATTCCAAAAAAGGCCAGAACAGTGCAGAGACAAACACTCAGGCCATGCTAAAAATACTTCAGCTTTTCCCCTGGTAGAACATGTTAACGTGTTAAAACTACAACTGGTCTGGTTCATGCTAGGAATTTAACCCATGTTGTTACCATGTCAGAAATGTGCTGTTTTCACTGACAGAAGTGGGGCCTCTCTGCCGATGGCAGGGGAAGGCTGCAGAGCCTTTTCTGCCAAAGCCTCGTGGGAGGCACCCTGCTCAGTGCCTTGCTCCCAAGAGTGTGGCATCGCAGAAAAACGCTGTTCTGGATTAAGAACATGTGGCACTATAGGATTTTTTGCTGGTTTTTTGGTTTGGTTTGGGTTTTTTTCCTGATTTCCCTTCCACACCCTATGTTGAGAGGCACTTTACTGTTTCTCTCCAGAAGTTACAAATGGATTTGAGAATAAAGCAAAGCCTTTACTTTTTGGTTATATCTGTGCAATGGGTTTCTGCTAGCAGTTAGTAGGGCTGTGCTCTGACCAACGGACCCACTGGCAGAGGATATGTAGGTGGTTATACCCTTGCATGGTCCTGCTTCTGACTGGTTTAGCCTTTTGCACTTTTGCTGATGCCTTGACATATGGATACCCAGCCCAGCTTTACCCATAGTACTACACCTGTAGTGAAGGGTGCTTTACCAGCTCAGTCTACTAGTACTTTTTCAGTAGTAAAGTAATTCTTGTGGAGCAAAACCCTTAAAAGACAACCTCCCCCTGTCCCCAGTCCCCAACAAAAACACTCACTGAGAAGGAGAAAGCCTCCCGTTCCATAGTGAAGCTGTGCAGCCTTTGACAGTGTCTAGGCTGACTTTGGCTATGCTGTTAAAAGTTGGGGAGGCGTTATACTGACAAAGATCCCAGTGTGGATGCAGCTGATGGTGCCCTGAGGTTGGTGCATTTTTGTGTGTGTAGAGCTTGCAGCAGTTCCCCAAATAAAACTGAATTGCCAAAGGAATGTTTTATTTTTTTGTTCTTCCTGACATAATATATCAGCATTAGGGGTTTTGCTGACACCTCTGCACTTGGCATTATCTTCCTTAGATTCCTGATAGATCTGGCTATGGAAACTTAGACAAGATATAGCATACGTGATGAGCTAAACTAATCATGCTTTGAGCAGCCCAGAGAGGATCCCCTCCGACCTGCACTAGATGCAGTAAAAGCCCTACAGTTCATTGCAGGGGATGCAGCTGTGTTGTCTTAAAGGAGGTTAGTAAAAAGTAGACTTTGGATTTCTGGAAATACCCTGGTTGTGTGCAGGCTTTGACTTGGACAGTTTCGCAGCTCATAATGTCCAGCTTGCCTTAGCATGCCTACTGTTTTATGAAGTGTATGTGAGTTAATGGAGCCAGCACAGTCAAATACTGGGACTGCCAAGACCTTTCTCGATTTAGATGCTGGTTTGAAATGTAATACTTAAGGCTATGACTGCTTTTTCAGTAAACAAGTGATATCAGATGGACTGTTAAGGAACATGAAGAGTTAAATGCACCAATTAAGTGGGTTTAACAGAAAGATAATAATAAGCCAAATAAAGCAGCATTGCTGGAAAGGAATGTGCGTGGGCGGGAAGGGGGTTACACAGGCAGGCAGACAAAGACTTGGTCTGGAAACTGCTGATAATGAAGAGGTGGTGGAGCTCCCCACAAATTGGTTTCAAGCTTCTCTGGCTTTCATCTTGTTTCATTTGCTAGTCCCTGCAGCATTCGTACTGGAGCTAAACGCTGTGCTGCTCGTCTTCCACTTAGTGTTAAACCAGGATGATACTTTTACCCTTCTCACTCCTGCACTAACCACATCGGCACCAGTCTCGCTACCAAAATAAACAGCAAACAGCAAACTGCTGTGCATTTCGCAAGCAACAGTCTCAAGCCTGATTCAGCCAAGTATTTAGGTTGTGTACAGTTTTAGTTGTAGTATTTAGGCATTTCAGAGTACTTCCAGAGATCCTTTACAATCTCAGCAGTTCTGTGGCTCTGTGATTTTTCTTTTCCCTCTTCTTTTTTGGCCAGCCCTACCTGATGGGAAACATCAGGGTTGGTTGTTTATCACCCCAATAAACATTTTCCTTTTATATGATTGGTGACTGTCCTAGGAGTGTGTCTAATTTATTTAGCTGTTAAAGGAAACCAAGAATGTAAGTACCAAAGTTAGTACTATTATGCTTCTTTATATTGAAAGCCTGGCTGTTGTTCCTCTTCCAGCATCAAAAAATGAAAACCCCCAAACTACCCATCTCACAGGTTTTTTCCCCCAGTGTTTCTGATTATCTGCTTGAGAAAATTGCTTGTAGTGAAAGTTGTCTTCGGTTTTTTAAGCTGTTTTGCTCACATTGAAAGTTCTAAGTGAGACTCACCTATGCCCAAACCGTCCTGGGGGGTTGCTCCCTGTCCCCAGCCACCTGTCAGTCCACTGCCCAATTTCATCCGCTTTTGCTAAAAAGTCTGTCACTGCAGGGGCAAGGGACAGACCTCCTTTTAGGACTGGGACCACGGCTGCTGTTCACCCTGTTAGGCAACAGTCACTCAGCACACGTAAAATCCAGCCAAGCTTTTGCTGCCTCCTGCCTTGCTGTCACACCAGCACAGGGTGGGTGTATCAGGGGAAGGTGAGGCAGTTGCAGTGGGGGCCAGATGGAGGTATGGGAGATGTCTAGGGAGTAGCAGGAGGAGGGAGAAAGGGTTAGAAATGGGGAAATGGCATCTTAAATATTTTAGTGGATGTGGAGTATTTTGCAGATGACAGTGGCCTGTCTGTTAGTACAGGAGGGACTGTCAAGGTCAGAGAGTTGAGGAACATGAGCTTCAGCACTCCTTTGTTCACAGCAGAACTTGCTCCAGTAAGGATTATCCCACCTGCCCCCGGCGCCATCTTCGTTCTCGGTTTCTTTGTACCAGACCTACATGCAGGCAATGGAAATATTTGCTTTACTAAAAAGGTAGGGAGCAGAAAAGCTGCCTCAGCTTGGGTATTTCAATGATGGGCATCTGAGCAATGCTTATTGTGTCCTAGACTTGACATTGCCTCAACCACAGCTGTACTTACACCTCTCCCTTGTCAAACATTGGCAGTTGGTTCACCTTCTTCAAAGCAACTAGAGAAACTGAAGTGGTCTCAGTCTCGCAGGATATGTCACTTGTGTTCCTGCACTGCCTTTTCTCCTGTAAATGGAAAGAAAACAACCTGTGAATTCCTTAATTTATCAGACTTGCATCCATATTATATACTGAAGTACATAACAACAGAGTTGGGAGCAACACTGAGGTTTCCTGGAAAATTGCAATACCAAACTTCCCCATTTTCAAACTTGTCATTGAGACCCTGAGAAAAAGCTCTGCCTATTATTTTTTTATTCTCCTTTTAATGCAAAGTCTGCAAGTGGGTTTTTTGTGCACAATTAAACTGGATATGAAGCAGGTTTCAAGTCCCTTAGACAGCTTTCGTAAAAGATCAGGCCCCTAAGGCATTCCGATGGCTTTGCCAAGAGCCTTCTTGATGTGGCTTTCATCAAGTGTGGCTCTTTGAATTTCTTTACTGTTGTTGTTTTTTTAAATCTAGTATTTATAATTTTTATAGGCATAAATTTGCCACAGATTAATTATTCTCTTAGGGCAATGTGAAAACAACACATGCTACTAAATTAAAGACAAGAAAACAGCAATTTAATGTACTGCTGGCAGAGTCTATACATTTCTTCTATGCAAGTGGTTTGACAGATGGAGTTTAAATACTCCCTCAGAAAAGCCTCTAACCTCTTTAACTCTAAACATTTTCACCCACTGGGATTATGAGCCCCTAGCACAGCTAAATAGAGTGAGCCTTGGTTGAACTTTACACCGTCACCCAGGACCTGGAAGTGCATTGCACGTTCAAGCAGAGGCTGTGGGAAATAGAGTGCTCCCGGGTCAATTACATGACATGCAGCCCATGTCCAGGCAAGGTCAGATAAAAAAAAGCTTCCCTTCTCACAGGAAAATAAAAAGAAAAAGAAGTGTTGGGAAGGGAATTTTCCAGCTTCCTTACAAGAATATTTTAGAGCTTTAGCTCAGAAGAAACTTCATGTCTTTTCTCTGCCCATAGACCAGCAGACTGCACGAGAGCTTGTCTTCTCCATCACTGCAGGAGGGCTTGGTGATACATCTCTACTTATGTCAAATACTGAATTGTGAAGCTGAGCTCAGAAAAAAAGCACTGAAGAGATCAATCCCCTCTTGTTTAAAATTTCCACTTTTGGCCCTGTCTCATGACCTTTACTCAGTCTTTTGTTAAGCTCTGTGTTTAAGCAAGATAAGGTGTGTTTTCTACCTCCATAACGCCCCCATCCCCTGCTGGAATGTGACTCGCACTGGGCTTCAGTCAGCTGAAAGGCAGCTGGTCTGGATGTTGGAGGACTATGGGCTGTACTGAGTACCTTCGTTGTCACTAACCTGATGGGAGCCAAGAGGACTGGCCCCTTGGCAGGATCAGGCCCTGCGGTAGCTCTCTCTGTCCTGCAGCACAAGGTACTCCCTCACAACATCTCGCCTGACCTTCATTAGGCAGCAGCTGGAGTTTACATAGCCGGTCCCTGCAATGCAGATCCATTCTCCTGATGCTCTCTGACACTGTCCAGGTAACATAAAGCGACCCAAAGGTTAAACTTGAAGCACTCTCAGCATCAGCGTAATTTTTGCCCCTAATGTGGAGCAGAGTCAGGAGCTGCACAGTGGCTACCGCGGGGACAGTTTGTTCCTGTTTCCCACCAGAACTGAGCATGGATTTTCTGGTAATCTAAGAAGGGGATTAAAAAAACCCAAGCCTTTTATTTTGATCTCCTTGGCACAAAAGAAAAAAATAAATCATCCGTAAGCTGCTAGAACATACTTTGCTCTCAGTTCCTCAGCCAGGAGATGGCCAGACTGCCCTTCTTAAATCTGGCAAGCTTCCGCCAGCAAAAATCCCTTGCCTGTGCTGTCAGGCTTTCCCTCTCAATGCTTGAAGTGTAGGTTTGCTGCCAGAGCTCCTGGCTAACTGACCCAGCAGGTTGTTTTTTCTCCCAGAGAGAACAACCCTTTCCAAAATGTCTGGTGCCATAGCGGAGTTGGGTGCTATCTTGAACAGCATCATACCCCCAGTGATAACCCCATTGCCTGGTGTATTTTCCCTTTTATTAGGGCTAGGGCTGACAGCGTGCTTTTATACAGAGTGGAAAATGAGAAAGCACAACTGGCATTTGAAAGGGAGTAAACAACCCCAAAAGTGTTGTGTTGTGTTGTGTTGTGTTGCATTCAGAGCCTCTCCTGCCTGCTGAAAGGGTTGGGTACAGGCCATTGGTTCCTGTTGGTACTCACTGGGCTGATGCATGCTGCAAGCCTGTGATTTGTGGCTAATGGTAGATCACTTGAGGCTGAGAAAAGATGCTTTGAATGTCTGTGCCCTTGGTTTTTGCAGCTTAACTGGAGAAGGAGAACAGCACTACTAAAAATACTTACACATTCATTCTAACAGTTTGTCTCTGAGTAAGGGATTCACAAAGTGAAGCCAAGACAGTATATTATTACAAGCAATAAACCTATTGGAGTCTGTAATGAGATAGATCTAAATTATGAGACAGGCTTCCCAAACCCTGCAGCACATCAGTGGGAAGACTGGAAAATCTGCACAGCAGCTTTGCTTAAATTTAAGCAGTTTAATCTTAAAAAAAAAAACAACCAAAGTTTAGTAGAGTGCCCTGTGTTATTTTGACATTGCATTCACAGACTTTAGGTTTTCTGTAGGGACAATGACTGGTTGGAGTGAGGAAGCTGCATGGGGTAGCTGAGTGGGACGTCTCTGTTAAGAACATTAATTTCTGCTACAGTGAGCTGCTGTGAAGTAATTACATGTCTGGTGCTGTGAAGGCCATGTAAGAGGAGGTAAAAGTCATGGTAATATTGCTGCTGCAGTCGGTGGTCCAGCGTCCAAGCTGGACAGGACAGCCTGGCCTCCAAAGGGACCGGTTCAGGGCTGGCTGGATGCTCAGGGAGATGCTCTGTACTAGGTGACATTTTCAAGGCAGGCTTCAAAACCAGCCAGGCTCTCCGCAAGCTGCCAAGCTGCGCCGGGGTAAGGCGTTGTGGAAAGAGCAGCTGGCAAGAGTGGGCTTGAGCCTGAGGTTGTGCCTGCAGCCAGGCGGAGATTCAGCCCCAAGGCAGGAGGGAAGAGCACTGCTGTCCACTGAAGGGATTAACGGGTGACATCGTCCCCATTCCTGCATGCGGCCAGGCTGAGTCTGTCTGTGATACACAAGGAGTCGGGATGGTGTGAACTTGCCCTTTTAGGCTGGAAAATGTTGAACTTCAGTGAATGCTCAAGTCTAATTTCTAACAATTTCCAAAGCAGAGGAGAGCTGGGCTGGGGTTCATAGTGTTCAGTCCTGAGCTTAGCATATATCCTGTGTGCCCTTACTGTGGTTTTAGGCTTCAGCTCTAGTTTCGGGACTGGAGCTGGAGGGGGAGGAGCATATAACCATGATGGGTAAGGGCACAGCAGCTCCCCAACCAGCCTCTGCAGCGAGAAGGCAGTTTGGCACCCCCCTCAGCACTTCGGCCCTTTGGATCATTGCTGCGTGTCATGCCAAAGGCTATATTTGCTGCCTCCCGGGGCAAACGCAGCTCCAGGGCTGAGCAGAAACAGTCTTGGGGACACCAGGAGCCTGAACTGACAATGTGCTAAGGTTAATTTGCGGTGACAAACCAGCCCATTTAGGAGTTCATAAAACGTAAAGCACTGAAGGAAAGGAGAAGGAAAAGCTAGAAGGAGAGCAGTGTGGTCCAGGAGTGGCCCGTGGATTTGCAATGTGCTTTCCAAAAACCAGTTATCTTGTGAAGATAGCTTCTTACTAAGAAGCATTTGTTGACTGCATATATTTATGTCTGCAGACATAAAAATTTCAATCAGCCCGTCTTTTGAAGAGAAGAAGAGCAGCTGAGAAAACATTTGCCCTTTTTCAAAGAGCTTTATTTACATTGGGATCAGAGTGATTCAGCATGGAGGCACCAGCCGGGGCTGGAGGCAATGCTGCACTTCCCTTGAAGAAGGGGTTGAGGGTTTTGATTATATCAAAAGTGGAATTTAATCCTGCTGTCTTTCACTTAAAAGATTTAGCAAAGTGCCTCCAATTTACTTCAGCAACTTCTCCAAGGACAGTGATGTCCTTAGGCTTTGAAGGAGTGAAATACTGAGTGGCTTGCCTCGAGGAAACATTTTGAGAGGTAGCTATGGTCAGCTGGAGAACAGGAGGATTCTTCCCGTGCTTGCAATCTTTTCCCCAGTCTCTGCCGGCTGCGGCTGGCCTCTGGCTCATGTCTCAGCAGGGCTGCGAGGCAGCACTGTGCATGCTGCTGATAGCTGTGGGACCGCCAGCGTGCCAGCCTGCGCCAGAGCAGCCGAGGCTGCGTGGGCGTGTGGAGGGCTGGGGGCAGCAGCAGGAGGAGCAGGACTGCAGGCAAATGCCATTTTCTGCAGCATCTCCTGGCTTTTCAGTGACTAGTGATGAACTAGCTATGCAGGAAAAGGCATGTTAAAAAGAACACAAAATGCACTTACCTTAAACTCTCATGCTGAATTTATTTCACAGTGTCGTGGTTTCTGTATGGCCCTGCCCTGACCCCTTACCAGTAGTGCTGAACTGCTCCCATCCCATGAACAAAAACCAAACAGTAAAGCACTAAGGGAGAGAACAGGATGGTTTAATGTCCTACAACTGTCATGGTACAAAAGCCCCGACCCCTCGGAGAGATCAAACAGGACAGCATAGCTGGCCTCTGCCTTTGCAGGGTGCATTGTTCCAGGCTGACCCCATTTGTAGAGGGAGGCTGTCCCCCATGGGCTCAGTGCTCGGGGTGCCGGTTTCGGACCTGGTAGGGGCTCCCAGGCAGTGCCGGTGCTACGGGCCAGTAGCATGCCCTAGCCAGTGGTGGCTGGCTGCCACATGGATGCCAACAGGGGACAACAGCCTCTAAGCACAAGCCGGTTGCTTTCTGTCTCCCCTACCTTATCTGACAAAGTTTAATTTACAGAACACAACGCTGGCTTTGAACACTTGGGAAAAAATGATGAATATCCACCCCAGGCTCTCAGTGCTAGGCTGCATGGTTTCGTCTGGCTTTGCACATCCCTCGGGCGGCCAGGAGCCTCAGACCAAGGGGTTGGACCAGGCACATGGCACAGCTGCTCAGAGGAGAATGAGAAGATACTCACTGATGCTCACTGATGCTCACTGATGCTCACTGATGGCACTGGGAGACAACCAAAAGACTACTGGGCCAAAGCTAGCAAAAAAAAACCAAACCAAAACAAAAAAAACTCAGGAATTTCACAGCAACCAGGGAACAATTTCTAGCAGAGAAACTGTCCTGACCCTACAGTTATGCTGTGTGATGAAGACTAGGTGAAGCTGCAGCTGCAGTGAGTCGGTGGCAGGCACAGAGCTGTGTGGAGGACTCAGGGTTCAGCAACACCGTGGCACAGGAGCCTTAGGATGCAGGGGAGCATCACACAAGACTCCAGTGCAGCAATCTCATGCAACAACGATAGTGTGAAGCAGCCTCTCAGATTAATCCCATGTATAAATGTGTGTCAGCTCTTCCATGCTGATTTACCATCTCTGCCCTCTACAGAAAACTGTCTCCCCCGGGTGCTTTGAGGGAGCTGCTTGACCCACCACGTATTGCCACGCAGAGGAGGCACGAGGCTCACGACAAGGTGGGACATCTGCAGGGATACAGCTGTGTTAAGCCTTGGGGTGATGCTGAAAAACTAGCTCTTCTGTCTCTCTCCTGCCCAGCACCGTGCACTGGGTCTGCTGAGTGCCTTGAATTCGAAGGCAAGCAAAGGGCTCTCTGACGAGAGGAGGGTACTTCAGGTATAATCACCTGTGCTATAAAACCAACCAAATCAGTATTGGTTTTTGGATGGGATGAGACCAAGCAGCTTCTCCCATGACAGGAAGGGTTGTTAATCCCATTTTACCTGGCTGACAGCTCCTAGCCATGGACTTTGCTGGAGCAGGACAGTCTGAGGGAACAGAGCAGGTTTTAACCTACCCCCTTAAAATGGGCAGGTTTAAGGGGGCAATGCTCCCTGCTTGCCCATGCCCTAAAAGCCTGGTGTGATAAAGAGCAGCAGCCTCTCCTGGGGAGACTGTGGGCAGCCTCCGATGCCACTTCCCATGGCCAAGCCAGGGAAGAGCCCGGTGCCGTGTCGCTGCAGACCTCTCACACACACTGCTGTCTCGCCGCTGCTGTGCTGAGGAAGGCAGCAGCATCAGTGCATGTTGGGGGAGTGCTCGGTCCCCAACCGAGTGTATATACGTGGCACAGACAAATGGGATTTACAGCCGCCTGCTTCCTGGCTTTACCTTCCAGGAGCAGGAGCGTCAACAGTGCACAGAAGACAGAAAAACAGCTCGAAAGAGTAAAAACATTTGAAAATGTGCCTGTTCTCCCCGCACTCCCAGGAGAACATAAACACAGTGTTTGGAAAAAAACCTGACACCTTCCTCTCCTCCTTTAGTAACAGTTCAACCTGCTGAAAATATGTTATTTGACTTTAAAAAGCAGTCTGGGAATCTAAATATCACCCTCATCCATGCAGCTCTAGTCTCTCCGAGCCAGTCCTAAAGCCCGCAGGCAGGAAGGCTGACAGTTGTCTTACTTTGCCTCCCAAGCAGCAGCAGTGATGCTGAGTAGTCCCACCCACAGCAAGATGGTCCATTTTCTTTTAAAATGTTTGTAATTAAGAGCTCTGGTTCCCCGGTGATGTGTTCTATAAAGCATTAAAAATAAAGCCATTAAATAAAGGAGGCACTGCCACTGCTCTTGAAAAAGAAACCAAACCAGCAAAAAAAGCGTGCACCAGAAGGAAGCAGAGTTTGGACTGCCTTTCCAGGCTCAGGGCACTACTTCTGCAGATACAAACACTTATGGGCGTGCATTTGTGAATGCAGTCAAAGCCGTGGAGCAGGGTTACCACCCTGACATTATCTACACAAAGTCAAACCCTCAGTTAAGTCTGGGGTTTGTGCCCTTCGGACAGCAGCCACCCTGCTTTCCTAGCCAACGTGATGCTCGAGAAAGCAAAGTAGATGCAAGAACAGACTCATTTCTGCTCCTTAATAATGCTCCTCTAGCTTTTCTTCCTGCTTTTCTTTGCTGCTGCTTGGCCAGCACCTCAGCCCAGCTGCTGGCACTCCAGCTGTGCCCTCCAGATGTGCCCTCCACCTGCCACACAGATACCAGCAGTGGCATCACGGTGGCAGCTGGTTCTCCCCACTCCGGCCTGGCAACAGACCTCTGCTTGCCACGAGCAGCCGGGCTGTTGCCAGCCTCCATGCATAGGCACCATTATAGTTAGGAAAAGGGAATAGAAAAATGAATTGGTATCCAGATACAGTATGCCTTCTGTAGGTGTGACTCCACGTGGCCCTGAAGAAATGTGTCCAGAACTGTTTGTCTGCTTGCTGCTTACTCTTCCTTAGTCTCCCTTAAGTTTGCCTGGAAAACCCCCGTGGTGGGGGACAGCACGGCCAGTCTGCGGGAGAGAAGAGCAGAGCTCTTGGGACCCTTCCCCCATGACTTCTGCTGTTGGACACCAGGACAGGCTACAGGCTACAAAAACATGCTCCAAAGAAGCTTGATATGACTTATCCTAGTGATTAGATGAGCAAGGGAGAGGAATCCTGAGGGCAGATTTGCTCCTGCTGCACGGGGTTTTGCAAGCCCTAGGAGGGCTGCTCCTCCTGCCTTTCCAACAGACCTCTCAGTGACTGCATTTGAAGAGACAAGAAGCCACCAGTAGCAAGACCTGGGGCAGCCTTCCCTGAGGAGCCGGGCACCTGACAGCACAAGCAGAGGCCAGCTGCCTTGAAGGCCCTTGGTGAAGCTCTGTAGTGTGATTCATTTAAAACCAACAGTGCAGCCCCAGAGAAACCTTCTCTGCAGCAGTTTAGTTCGTAAACAAGACACAACCAGCATATTTTTTTAATCCACTTCATTTGTAAAGAACCAAAACCCCATAATTACAAGACATAACTTATTTTATTGTCTTTGGCCCTGACTGGGTTAGAACATTTCCCAGCCCAGATGATGCAAAGGCAATTTAGGACCCTCAATTCAAAGTTAGCAGAGCTTTGAGCCTCAAGGAGCTGCTGATCTTATCAGGCTGGCTCTGCCACCCCTTCTTCCCCAGATCTTTCTTCATATGCACAGATAATTTGAGGCAAAGAAATGTCTGCAGTGCTTCAAAACTGTCTTTGCTGTGTCACCCCGAGCTGCTCTTGCTTAAGAAGAAATAACAGGGACGGTCAGCACGGATCAGAGCTGGTAGCAAGATCAGAGCTGCCAGCCCAGACCAGCCACCACCAGCGGGACTAAGGCCAGGAACAACATGTGTATGCCTGGAAAGTCAACCAGCTGCCAAAGCTTTCAAAGGCTCAGGGACCTCTGTGTGAGGGCAGCGAGCAGGAGCAAAGCACAAGATAATCACGGTGATCAACCATGGGAAACTACAAGAAAAGTTTGAGAATCTCTGAAATTCAGGATTTTTTTTTAAGGTCTGCCAGAGTTTTTCAGTAATGGCTGTGATTGCCTCTGAAGGCCAGATTCAAAGTCCATTAAAAAGCTAAACAAAATTTAAAAATCCATACCAAACAATAAAAAATAAAATACATGCCCATAAAAGTGTGACTATGTTCCTATAGCTATGAGATCAGACCAGGAGTCGGAGCTTGTTCTTGGACTTGTGAGGCTCCCATATGTCCTACAGGAAAGCAATCTGCAGGGAATTTTGCTGTTTGCTGTTTTCCAGAGACAAAAGTTATTCAAAAAATACAACAATAATCCCAAATAGTTTTTTATTAAGTGGAAGGACTTGTTTGCAGAGCAGAAGTGGAAGGGCCTGGAGGCAGCTGGAGTTCCAATGGAAGAGAGCAACACGCAACACAGGGAAGTCTGGGTCTCCTGCCCACAAAGCAGCTAAACCTCCTGGCACATGGGCAGGTGAGCGCAAGGGTGTCCCAGGGAGAGCTGCTGCTGGACACCCCCCCTCAACTTTGAGTCCTTCCAGAAGATCAGCACTGACAAATGCACTCGGCTGCCATATGAGGATATTGAGGAAACACTTTCCTATTCTCTTCCCTAAGGACCTGCCACTGACCGCTGCTGGAGATAGGTTCTGGGCTGGACAGCTTTTTGGCCTGGCTCAGCATGGCAACTCTCGCTTTAATGATTCCCCTTCATCTTGTAATCTGCAAAATAGCTTCTGAAGACTGTTATGGAGAAGATAAGCAAGGACGCTATGCAATATTTCCAAGAGCTCCTGAAGGCAACGTGTAATTAGATCCAAACTTGGGTGTCAGCTAGGTCTGAAAGTTCTGTCACTTGCAGTAACTCATGAAATCGTTACCTTCATTCAAGGCACAACTTCCAGAGAGTGGGACAGTTTAGGAGACAAAAAATAGGACCGTGCTGAGGTTAGGTTACTCTTCAATCTTGCCAAAGCTGCAGCAGAAGAAACCACCCATCACAGCAGTGAGGAGGCTCTTGGTAGTGCCACAGCCCAGGCATGGTCTCTAATAGGGAACCTGCTATATGGGTCACACTAAACACTCCTGGGTGGAGAGGCTGCAAGAGGGGGTTAAAACCACACAGCCCCACCTTGCCAGGGCCACATGCTCTACCCCGCACCACAGAATCAAATACAGTGAGTGTTGACAACGGTTTAGTGGGATGTTAAATCTGACCCTGCTTAGATGGAGCAGCTGCTCAAATATGACCTAGCAACAGAAGGATGGCAGACAGCGGAGCTCGTGAACCAAGGCATGCACCTCTCTATTTCTACCACAGGGTCAACTGCAGCCAACTCCTGGGAGCAGAGGGAAGATGCAGCACTCTCTCTTTGCGTGTCCCTCCCAGGAAAGCAGAGTAGGATACAACAAAATTGATGTGCACATCATCAACCATTTGCCGTATCGAAGACTCCAGCCTCTATTTGGTTGCAATTCCTGCTACACACTGAGGTGGTGGTTTTTTGTTTTGTTTGGTTTGGGTTTTGTTTTTGTTTACAAACTATTTCTGGAAATAGCAACCTGTAATTTCAGGAGAGGAGACCCTGCCTCATGTCTCCCGTGAGTGATATTCTGATTTATTGTGACCAGAGAGCTACTGAGGCAAATGGTCTGGGCAAGGGCATGCAACCAGTCCTGGAAACATGGGGCTTTGGACGTGAGGTTATTGCCAGAAAGGGCATGCTGAACCCACTGATGAGATATAGGGATGACTCCTTTAAAGCAGCCCAGTGATCTTCCATATCATGTTGAAAACAGCACTAGAGAACAATGATCACACCGCTCCTCCCATGGCACTGCTTTTACTGCTGCACCAACGGGTCAGGAGGACATCAGCCTGCTCCCTGGGCACTGGGCACTGACAGTGGACACCTTACTTGTGTCAGGTTTGCCGTGGATGAATCTACACTTCTGGTGCACTGCTTTGCTGGTGTCTGGCTGGATGCATGGAATCAGGTTACAAAAAAATGCTGTAGCGCTGCAAAAACCCCACAGTGCTTAGCCTGGTCTTGTCTCAGAGGAAATGCTATTTTATTTAAACACATGATCATTCATAGTATTTAGACAATGAATACAGGATTAAAAGAAAAATCTCCATGTCTGGATACACCAGTGCTTTAGGCAACAGGAGACTAATATTTCAAGGTTGGAAGGCATAAACGTGTGAAAAGGAAGTCCCCTTTTTTGCACAGCTAGTGCTTGTGGCCAGGCTTAGGCTTAGTTATTTATGTTCAGGCTTGAGACACTCCATAGCTCCTGAGTCTCGAGCAGCTGGCTGAGGAGCTCCCTTGGGCAGCCCAACCTTTCACCCAAGTTACTCGTCCTGTTTAGCTTTGCCCATACATGAAGGATGTCTCCTCCTAACCATGGCCACCCATTTGTACCAAGGGAGGGGAAGGAGCCATGCCAGCGATGCTGGACTGCAGGCGTGCTGGGGAGCATCCATCTCCGCTTGTGAGCTCTGTGGCTGGTGAAGCCAGATGTCCTGCATCGTTGTCCCAAGTCCAACACAGGGTGCGTGTCAATAAGGCTTCTTCAGCATGTGGGGTATTTGAGGGTGGCGGTGCCAGGCAGTCAGGTGGCATCAGCTCTGTGACTTTGGAAGGAGAGGGGTTTCCACCTCTACCCAGTTGCCTGTTTTCCTGATGCTCATGGGAGTTTGATATTTTGGAGCAAAAAAATGGTCTTTAAAAGTAGCCACCATTCAAAAGTTGCAGGGGGGAATTGACAGATGGAGCATGGTTGCTGGAGCTTTGTTTCCTTTGGAAACCAGGTTAAAAATATCCCATTCCTGGCTGACAGCTCTGTCACAACAAGCAGCACTCAGCGGGAATGCAGGATATCTCCTCCACTGCCTGTCTTTTGGCTAATACATGCAACAGTGCACACCAGATTTCACCTGAAGAATTGCTGATCTTTCAAAGACTGTTACTGACTGTATTTGCTCAAGCAATAGCCAAGGCCATGCTCTGATACTTGGCTCCTGATTTTTGCACTCAGAAAGTCCAGGTGATGCCATTTGTGGTGGCTATGCCATTCTAGCAGCTTTGGGGCTGCTGGAAGATACATGCGGTGTCCACAGAGCTCCACTTCTCAGCCCCATTCCAACACCTCTGTTGCTTGTCCTGTACTACAGTTCATCATAGAACACCCCAGGCTGCTTTGCATGCTTCAAGTTATGATCATCTTGCTGATCCTGTCCATTTATGTCTCTTCCACGACAAAGGTATGAATTAATTTTGAAATGCTCAGGTATATGGCATGCTTTTAGGCTAGCAAGCCTTTTCTGCCTGCAGGTGTGCAGCCTAGGACATGTTTCAACAGTGCTGCGAACAATCAGCAGTTTTAAAGAAAAATGAAATTATCAGGCCATCCAGCCAGGTCTTTTCAAATCCTCTCACCGGGAAAAAGAAATCTTTTTACTGTATTGCTTTAAAAAAAAAAAAAAAAAAGTGAAGCCAACAAATCTCACTGGAGCCATACCTTCTCTGATCCAAAAGCTGCTGCCAGCATACCTCTGGACTTAGGAGAGGTCGAGCTGCCCCACATAAGAGATGTGCCCTTCTTCCAGGTCTTGGAAGGGCTTCATTGTAGGGAAGGTCTGGGGGCCAGGTGGCCTGCATCCAGGCCAGGGGCTCCATCACAGGGTTTGGCTGGGGAGTCTCTATGGAGGAGAGGAAAGGAGGAAGAAAGAACATTCAGGGATCTGTGCTCTGCAGCTTGCTGTGAGCTGCCTACAGCTGGGTGGAGGTGAACGGTGAACAAGAGGCACCTAAGCAATGCTTTTTTGGGGTTATGTCAGCTCTAGACTACAAAGGGAGGTAGGAACTAAAAGCAGTCATGGAAAGTAGGTCTAGCTTCACATGTGGCCCTTGATCTCGCAGTAGACACTTGAGACAAATTTCCAAAAGACCCATATCTGATGCCAGTCTCTGGTGCTGATCTGGTGCTCAAGTCTGGTGGTCCTCATAGGTTCAAAAGTTTGGCTGTGCTTTTTGTAATGTCTCCCAATAGCTGGTGTGGATGCAGCATCATATGTGAAGATGTTATTGCCGCTCCTTCCTCCCACAGCCTCTTCTGCTCTGGTGCCACCAGGGGGGGAGTGGTGGATGGAGGAGGCAAGACTGAGTTTGGCTGAATGGTTTTCTGAATAAAAGATCTACTTTCCAGGAGTTCTGGACATAGTGGTAGCTCCCCAAACAAGCTGCTAGCCTGGTATGAAGCACAGCATCACCGATGTTACTGCACCTACAAGCGCTGAGGACCATTGCATTCACCAGCCCAACAGCTTCAAGTTCAGTAGCTCACAGAGGCTTTCCCAGCACATCCAACGGGACATGTGGATCTCCTTAGCAGACTGCCCTGATGAACACCCTCCGTGCTCCAAGCCATAAAGACATGCAAGAGCTCCTGGTTGTGCACACAATTAAAGGAATAGAATCAGAGCCAGCTTACAGTTGTGAGGGCCCTTCACCTGAAAATGGGGTGAAAAGGGCTGGTCATGCAAAGAGGCGGGAATAATGCAGGAGTTACTCTGTCCTGGCTCTGGATGGAGGCTAGGTAACACCTGGGGTGCAGGCAGGATGAAGTCCAAAGGGAGCAGCAAGCTGTTTTCTTGTGTCTTTACATTTAGAGATGCAACCAGGCTGTGTCTCGCAGAGTGACAAGGCTCCTTCTTTAATGACTCATTTTAGAACAGCAGCTTTGGTAAGCAACAATTTTGTACTTCGCTGTGATTTCAGAGGGTGTGAACTAAGGAAAAAAAAAAAGAAATAATCAAAGGAATCAATTGAGCCTGACTCAGAGCGGAGGCTACATGGCTGAGGGCTCAGCCTTAGGCTGCAAGCCAGGAGAGGGACACGCTGCCGCCCATGTGCCGTCAGGGAAGACCAACACATGCAGAAATGGAAGTGCCTTTAACAAAAGCCAAGTTGGCTCCATAACTTGTTGTCAAAGCGGTGGTTAGGATTTCAGTGTGGCCGTAAGGATGTCCTCCTCCCACTCACCTGCTACGTGACTCATCCTGGTGATCTCATCCAGTAAAATGAGGAAGGTGCTACCAGTCTGGCTGGACTGAAAGCTGAACAGGAAGATGCTGACCTAAAAAGGTGATGCTGCGAGTGAAAATGTGCAGTACAAGTTTCACAGCATTCGGCTGTGAACCTCAGGCTGGGCTGGGAGGGAGCCCATGTTTGGGGTACCAAGGCGGAGAGGTAGAAACTTCCCCTGTTTCCAACCTTCCCTTTCAAGGGCAGCCAGCTCAGCGAGGGAGAGGCAGCCGGCGTGCCCGTGAAGCACTGGTAATCATGTTTCAGTATCCTGAAGTGCTCTGAGCGAAGCCACAAGAGCTCCAGAGCAGGACCTCAAGGGCTTTTGGCATCTCTGCAACAGCATGAAGTGCACACACTGCATGTCATTGCCTATGCTTACTTTCCACCTCTATTGGGAACATCCCCAGCATCACCATCTTATTTTCTGGTGCTGTAAAAAGCATGCATACAGTGACCACGGATATCAAGAGAATGAAAGACTGCCATGGGAAGCCCTGTCACCCCAGTGTGTTGTCAAAGAAAGACCATTTCCTTTCCACTCCCACCTTGAAAGAAAACAATTTTGAGGCCCAAGAGAGTACTGCTAGCCTGCCCACTGGGTCTTTGCTTTTTGCTTGCTCCCTCCATACACTGCTTTTCTTTCTCAGCTTTCTCTGAGTAGCTTAGGAGACAAGGACTGGCTTTGGAAGGGGTAGCTGAGGCTGCAGCCTGGGCTGCTGCTGCC
>VZTV01106857.1:0-19162 GCA_013400875.1 Anhinga rufa | reverse complement strand
CCCTTCTTTTTTCCTTTCTGCTTGTTTTTAAGACTGGATTTTCCAGTTTAAAGGCACAGAGAACAGGAAATGGTTAATTAAGTGTGAGCAGTGCGGACAAAATCAGATGGGTTTGGTGGGATCTAAACCAAACAACCTCCCCCTCCCACCCCACCCCCCCCCAAGCCTGATAGAATTTTTTTTTTTTCCTTTAGAAATGTGGGAAAACAAGTCATGAGCATTGGTGCGCTTCCCAGCTAATTTATAAAATAATAATAATAAAAAAAAAGAAGTTGGCTTTTTGGTTGTGTTTTCTTCTCGTTGAAAGTGCAAATAAGAATGCTCAGGAAAAACTGATTTGGGTGTTTTTAGAAATGAATGCGTCCCGTGAAATTACGTGTTGTAAATAAATCTTTCCTGCTGGTGTATTTCCTTCTTTAAAAATCTCTCCTGTCCCTAAAGCCATCGCAGAAATTAATTAAAAAATATTGAATGTGTTAATATGGGACAAGAAAGAGTGACTGGCGTGTGTAGCTGCTGCACCAAAACACCCACGAAGGATAAACTGATTTGGAGTTGTTTAATTACAGTGATTCTTCAAATAACACTTAAAGCTGCAAATTATGTTAATGATCATGGGGAACCATTTTAACGAAATACTTTAGAAGTATTAGACTGTAAAGAAAAGTCAGTGCTGATGTCGTTTCATTTAAAACCCTGAGTTTTAAAGTTAGTTTAAATTTGTTTAAAGTCTGTCTTTGTTGTTTGGGGGTTATTTTTTCTTTAACTTTGCTGATAGAAAAACTTGGAGAAACTTAAGAGGATTTAAAAAAAGAAACCACCTTAAAAATTATTGCATGCTTTATTCTTCAGAAGGTTAAAAAAGAAAAGATTCTTTAAGGAAAAAATAATTCAGTTTTCCTACTGAAGATTAAGGATTGGTTTGGGGTGGGGTTGGGACTGGGAAGCTGAAAAGCCTGAAGTCGATGGGGTCGAAAGAATGAATGAATGAAGAGAGGAGGAGGGGTGAGGGGGGAAAAAAGTGAATCCATCAAGCAGACATTCCAAATATGAGGAATGTGGAAGTGAGTCGACCGGAGAGAATGAAACCAAGTAATTGGGGGGGAAGAGGGAGTTGGGTTGATAACAGCCCATAGACCTAAAACTAAAAGGGTATTTTTAAGTAGAGGTCATTCACAAGCAAGTTGTAGTTTTAGAGGGTCCATGTGCTCCCGAGCGGAGGTGGGAATTATTAAATGTTGTTAATGACGTGAGGATCTAGTCTGTAGAAATTCTAGTGCGTAGAAATGGCTGGAGAAATCTTAAAATTGGCTTTTTTTGTAAGTCTTTGTTTCGAATGAATGTTTTCACACTGGAGAAACGGTCTCTCTGCGTGTGCATAATCGTGCAATTAATTGTTCGTAACGAAATATTTTGAAATTTTTGATAACAGTGAGTGTGATTCCTTTGTTTGTCAGTATTAATCAAAAAATGTGCCTTTCTCCCTCCTGATGTTTGGATTCTCTGAAAATTGAACTGAAAAAAAGTTTGCTAGTTCTTTTCCATCAAAATAAAGACACTCTCTTGAATGCTGAGACAAAATATGCTTTTAATCCAGTCTTGGGATCATTCTCTTCCCCTTAAAACAGGTCTGGTTTACAAGTTATAGTATCATCAAAAAAATTAACAGCTCCCTTGCTTACAGCAGTGCTTGGAAATTGAAAGGCAGGATGACTGCTCCTTTCTGAGGATGTTGGGTTTAATGGGATTTGGTTTGCTACTACTTTTTTGATTACCAAAAGTAATCCGGAGTTCTTTGCTTTATTTTTGTGAGCCCCCAGCTCTGAGCTGAGAGCTCACTGCTACTGTTTTTACACCTCTGAGAACCGTAGTAATTTGGAAATTAATAGGTTTTGATGATTTCCAGCTAGAAAAACTAGAAATAATTTGTCACTAAATTGGTTATTAGTAATTTGTCAGTAAATTTCATCCATGAGGTTTAAAACTGAGATAATTTAATCAATTTTAACATACCTGAGAGGAAGAATATGTTTACCAATTTACAGCCTGAAGTGAGAGAAATGCCTTTATTTCCCCCTTTCCACGTAGGAGCCGTAACTGGCCAATATGTCCAAGAAATTGCAATTTAACCGTAAACTTCATAGCCTCAAGTTTTGAACCGGTAGAAGATGGAGCCTGTCCCGTGTAGATGCCCTTTGTTAAGAGTTTGATGATTTTTAAATTCTGAAGAAAAGAATAAATTGAGTTCCCTAGAGTACCTTGGTGGTGACTGAATCTGCTTCTCCAGTTGAATTCGTTTCTATCTTTGACTTTTAGGTTAAAAAAACCCGAGCAAACAGAGATATGGCTGAGGGAAGTTGGGGTTAAAGTACTTGCTTTGAAAATTGAGACCTTTCAGAATTTAAAAAAAAAAAAAAAAGTAAAAAAAAAAGCAGATTTCTGTGTCCCCCCAGCCCAAGCCCCCAGCAATGTTAATGTTTTCCAGAGTTACCGGGAGGGTTTGGGGAGAGTTCAGGCTGCTCGGGATGGCCCAAGGTTGGCCCAGGGCTTTGCAGCTCCATGGTGGAGCAGGAGGAAACATCTCCAGCCCCTTTCCCTGCCGGGGTTACTGGCTCCAGCACCCGCCGTCCAGATCTGCTGGATTTAGGAAAGGAAGGTGCCTCCATGGATGCAGGTGGAAGGTGTGGGGGTTTTTTCTGCTTCTTTTAATGATGCCACTGGTTTTATAGAACAGTTTCGATGGGGAGAAGTGGGAGCCTAAAGCAAATGTGTAGGGAAGCCCCCGGGGGATGCTGGTGTCTCCCCCTTCCCAAAAATTAAGGAGGGGATTAGGAGAAAACTGAAAAATCAAGGAGCCTGAAACCTGGAGTTTTCAGGCTTCTTCTGAAAAAAGGAAAAAAAAAAAAAAAGACATTTTAAAGTAGTCTCAGAGACTTTTCTGGATTTTGCGGGTTTTTTGTTTGTTTGTTTGTTTTTTCCACCAGAGGAGCTTTTCAAATTTTTTGGTGAAAACTCTCATTTTCACTGCGACTTAAAAGCTTAAGCGAGGATGTGCGCTCCTAAATCACCCACTTCTGAACAGCGCTGCCAGCTGCCTCTTTGTGTTCGTGGGTGAGAGGAGTTCCTAGCCACCGGGCAGGATCCCGATAAACCAGGGCATAGTGGGGAGGAACCAGCAGCAGAAGTAGTTTGCAAGGTCTGCCCGTCCTCTTCGCTGCCAGGCTCCTTGCTTGACTGACGGGTTTGAGCCTTTGTGCACCTTTAAATTCTTATTCTGCCCAGTTTGAAGAGTGGAAATGATCTGGGAGGGTCCTGCACTGAGTACCTGGGGGGGTAAGAAATGCACTTGCCCAGTAAAGCTTAAAAAAATTTCAGAAAACAAGTGGCACAGGAGAAAAATGGGTCAGCGATGGGGCTGATGTCCTACATCGTCCTGCATCCGCTTGGGATGGCTTTTAGCTGCGGCAGGGAGAGGCACGAGGAGTGTTGCGGAGGCAGTTACAGAATAGTCTGCTCACCAGGAAAGTTTTTCTTAACCTGTATTTTATGAAACGAGGAGCCCGGACCTGCGGGGCTGTTTGTCCACTCCAGACACGTGTGGTGTTTTATCCCAGCTGCTTTCCCAGGTCGTCTGCCCATTACCAGTACCTGTGGGAACCCTGTGGGGAATTCAGTTCAGAAATCTTTGCTGGAGCTTACCTGAAAATTGCAAGTTTATCCTGGAGGTCATGGAGCCGGGGGGATAGCAGGGGTCTCGGCTGGAAGGTTTGCCTTCCTTCTGCCGGAGGTGCTAGGGGGGTGTCCGTGTATCTCCATCCGTCTGTCCGTCCTTGCCCTTGCGTGTTTCCTGGTGAACCGTAAGATGCTCTACCCAAGCAGCATCGAGACCTGTGTCCCTGTAGAGGGGATGGGCTGGGGGAACGTTGGGGATGGCCAAGGTGACCTCGGGAGGTCCCTCCCCACCTGAGTCCTGCCTTGAGCCGAGGGCAGATGTCTTGGACCAAAGCAGGTTGGAGGTTTTACACCACTCGGGTGTTGGTAGTGCCCCTGGGAAGCTGTGGGAAGGTTAACGTAAGGTGTTGTTTTAAGCTGGTTTTCTTAAAACCAGTGTGTGTTTTGTGCTTCTGATGGAGTAACCCACTGAAGGGGAGTGGAAACCAGTTCCCCATTGGTTTGTGACCAGTGTCCATAGCCTGCTCTTGAAGATGCTGGAGCAGTCTTCATGGTTTTAAGTATATAGATTTAAAAGAAAAAAAAATCATGCTTTAATTGAAACCTGCTCAGTTTTCTCCTCCGGACAGAGTTAGCAATGGGTGGGGCTTTCTGGAAAGGGTCTCGCGAGGGCTGGGGTCCTGCAGCCCTTTTCTGGCTCCTGCCAGCCCTTCCTGTAGCGGACACTGCCCGACTCTTGTCCCCTTCTTCCCTGGGGTTTGGCTTCACTTTAGGAGCGTCTGAAGTGAAGCCAGCTGCTTTTTTGTATCGCTGAGGCTTTGGATGTGCCGGTGCCTGTTCGGAGGGGAGGCTTTGGGGTACCCGGGTGGTCTGTGTGTGCTGGGAAGTGTTTTTGGGAAACCGTTCATTGTCCCCGTGCTGTTGCCTCGAGTCGAGCCCGCTCCGGCTGCCTTTACAGCCCCTGCATGGGATTTTCCCCAAGGAGGCTAATAAAACCCGAAGAGCGGGGGGACAGTTTATTGAGATTCTGGCTGGAGGCGAGGGGCCAGGAGCTGGCAGAGCTCGGCGGGAGGGAGTGGGGACGTCGGTGGGGACGGTGCCCAGGATGGGATGGGAGCAGCCAGGAGGGCACTGCCAGGGCAGCGGCAGAGGGACAAGAGCATCCCTACTCCACTCCCACCTCCTGATGCGAAAGAGCAGGGGAGCGCAGCCTTCCCGTCAGGGGAAAAAAAAAAAGAGAAAATAAACAAACATAAAAAATCTGTCCGTCTGTCTCGGAGGAGCCCTCACGATCCATCAGGAAATGGGTCATTTATTTTATTGTAACTGACACTTGGGAGCCCTGACATGGTCAGAGCTGAAATTTCACACTTTTCTGGCTACTGTAATTGTCTGGTCCGCATGGAGCAAACCGGTTTAAGAAAATAAAACCCTAATCCGTGGGCATCCCCGGCAGAACTAGGTCCGCGCTTTATTTTTAAGAGTAATGCACCAGGTTGGGTTTAAGATGCTATGAACACGGTCCGCCTATAATAAAAGCAGCAGCAACCCCGTGCACCAGGAACCGCTGGGAGCTGGCAGGGCTCCATGCAGCGCGCGGCGAGATGCAAATCCCGCACGGTCCGGGGGTATTGCAATGTGTAAACAGCACTTGAGATTACAGGGAAATTGATTTGCACAAAAAGGAGAAAGTTTTGACTCCGACGAAGGTCCCGCTGCAGTTTCCTTTCTTACAAAGTTAAAAGCGGAGATCTTAGGGGAGCAGTCTCCCGGACCGGAGTGTAAAAGAGACAGGAGAATTGTGATCTAGAGCCAAATAAAAGGGAAGAGAATTAAAAAAAAAAAAAAAAAAAAAGCTCTCAGGGCCAGATTTTCACCCACAATTGGAGCCAGATTTTTCCAACTTACATTTAAGCGTCTAAATAAAAGCTCCGTTTTCAGAAGCGATTAGCGCCTGATGTGCTGAGCACTCTTGAAAAATCTGACTGTCGGGATTCCTTCTTATTTCTTGAGATTTGGATCAGCCAGCTCACACCTGGGAGCTTTCAGCAGTTGCTGCCCCCCCGGGTTCTGCCCCTTCGCCCCCCGATGCTGCAGAGGCAGCTGCTGCCCCAAAACCCCGAGGGGCACGAGCTGGCAGGTCCGGAGGAGTTACTTGTCCCCCTACTTTTTAGCTCTTAGCTGCGTGGAGAGCTGTTGCATTTAATGCTTGTGGTGAAAGGCTTGTCAAACTGTTTGGGAATTTCAGGAGTGTGCATGGACATGGGGTCGGGAGCTGCGGATGAGGTGCAGAATGAGGGGCACAGAGCTGCTGCGTGGCGAGGTGGGGACGGAGCGATGCCTGAGATGATCCGTTCTCTCTTCTAGCTCTACATTTTCTCCAGTGTTTATCACCTGTGAAACACTGGCTTTGCTTAAACGCCTGCGTGATCCAAGGCTATGGGATCAGAGCTTCTGGTTGTGTTGCATGCAGAGAACGACTTGCCATTAAACGATATCTGTATTAAGGGATCACAAGCAATAGCAGCATTTACCTGCGAGGTGTTGGAATATGCTGCATCCTCAACAGCAACGCTACCGGGGTGGGGTGAGCTCTGCGGTTCTGCCTCTTCTAACCAGGGCTGTCAGTCTTATCCAAATTATTGCTTGGTTAATACTGGTCACGTCCAAGCAGACTTGATCACCAGAGTGGGTAGTTGTGTATATATATATATACACACACACGTATATATGTGAGTATATGCTTTCTTTGCTCTGAAGACGTTCATGTGTGTTTTGTGATCTCCTGTGGTTCCAGCCTCCGGCATAAAAGTGTTTACAAACAAATTGATCAAATGAGCAAAGACTAAATGAAAATTGTGATCTCTCTAAGGGAGAAGCGCTTGTGGCTGCTATAGGCTTTATGCAGTTGTTTGTTGGGGTGTAATTTCATGAGAAGCCAAGAACCTTGTATAAATGTTGTACTTTTAGGCTCGGATTCACAAGGCTCCTAAGGACGTGCTTTTAAACAGGGAAGCCATCCTTTTGAAGTTAATGGGGCTGCTTCGATGGTAAAATGAGGCATGTGCTGAATTTGAGCCTAAATATACAACTTTATATGAACTTTATATAGTCATTGTTTAGCGTTCACTTACAGCTGAACTAATAATGCAACAAATTTCTCTGACATCTGTAGCCTCTTCTTGCTTACAGCAGAGATGCAAAGTGGCTGTGACTTTTATATGTGGTATGTACTGGGGGAAGAGAATATTTGTGACTCTTTAAAAGCTATGGCTTGAATGAAGAGCTTTCCCCGGTGAGCCTTTATCCGCCCCGTGATATTGTTCCTGTGCCCTACTGGCTGCACACCCCTGCATGCCTGGCATGAATATTTGCACAGCGCAAATTTTATATTTAGTTTCCCCAAATACTTGTTCATACAACTTTGAAAGCTACTTTCTGCCGCTATTTGTGCCAGTAAAACTTGGCGATGTGAATGTTTATGGAAGGCAGACAGGAGAGAGGGCATGAACATGACTGAGGGGAATTCACTTAGGAAAAAATCCAGATCAGATATTCAGACAGCTTTGTGCTGGATTTCCCTAATGGTGCATTGAATTTATTTGGTGCGTGTTTGTTGGGCTGGCTTTTCATGTTGCCTGTGCCAAAGTAGTGGTGGGCTTTAAATGGCTTTGCTTCTGTACCGCTGTTTACTCTGTAACGAGGTGAACGGCACTGGAGTAGAAAAGCCCTATCTTTGCTGCTTTCCAGCTCCTGCCCTGTCCTACCCTAGCCTCAATCTTTTCCTTTTCTTCTCTTATTCATGACCCCCTTGCTAAAAAAACCCAACCCCACACTAACAAACAGGATGTCTTCCCCCATCTGGAAACTTTACATCTCCTCTGCTGCTGGTCCAGCTCCGTTGGGATGAAGGAAGCAGCCGGGGGGTGTTTAACCCTCTCCCAAACGCAGGTAGATGCCTAAGGAGGAGCACGGCCGCATCCGCGTGGGCAGCGCTGGCTTCCTTGGTCAGGCCGTCCAAGGTGGATTTGTTGGCATCTTTCTTCCTGCCCCTGAAGAGGGATTTTTGTGGGCTCTGCATGGGAAGCCCTAATTTCTCATTTTTCAATTAAAATGCTACATCGGGTTTTCTTAGAAGAGTTTTGCTTTGCCCTCACCTCCTTTCTGAAGAGGAAATGCAAGAGAAAGCGAGTCTGGCTTCAACCAGATTTGGTGAACTCAGTTCTTTGCTTTAAAATTTATGCTGGAAATGAAGAAGAAAAAAAAGCCTCACTTGTACTTTTTCGTCTCAGTTAGTTTCTTCTCTTTACCTTCCCTGAGACAGAAGAAGGAAGCATTTTCATTTCACTTGCAGTTTTCAGTGGAGAAAGCATCACCGCTTTAACCCCAGCTGGGGCTCAGCTGCAGCCCCGGCTGCGATACCAAACCTGCCGCAGATCTTTGTGTCGTCCTTGCCTGGACCCACCAATGCTGGTGCCAGGGTTCGGAGGGGCTTTGGGAGCTCCTCTCTGGGATCTGGGCTGGGATATGTGCCCAACACCATGGGGGCAAGCATGCTGTTCGCAGTCCGGGCTGCTTGAGGTCTGAAATCCACCCCTGCCACCTTCCCACCTGAACTGGGAGGACTGGTGGGTCTGAGTACGTCATCACAGGTTTTAACTTGAGTTTTGGCAAAAGGGTCTCCACCCCTGAATTAAGTTCATAAGATAGTATAATCCATGTTGTAACTTCTGGATTCTACCTTTATGAGTCTGCTTTGATCTCGGAGGGCTTGTCTGCGTCCAATTGCTGCACTGGTTCAACCTGATTTGGCTTAAAACAGGCTCGATGCCACTGGCACAGAGCCCTGCACGGAGACTCTTATATTGATTTTTGATCCAGTCTTATCTGACACATCTGTACCTGCCAAGCACGAGGGTCTGTGGCACCGTGCTGCTCTCCTGCACTGCAATGGCGTAGCAGAGCAACCCTCAAAGCCGCCGGTCCCCGCACTGCTGCCGCCTCCTCTTCCCGACAGACCTCAATCAGAAAAACCCTCAGAAGTCACAGGCAGTTTTGTTTCCTCTTCCTTTCTCGCGCCGGCGCTGGCATGTGCTTGTGCATCTGGAGCTGTCGGGGCCCTGAATCCTTGCAGCTCCCCTCGGCTTTAACGAATCCCTCCTTATTTCCCCGGCTCAAAGTATTCTGAGCCCGCGGTGTTTGTAAGATCTTCAGCAAGAGGCCAATGCCGCACTGTCTGGGGGGGGGGCAGGAAATACAGAATAAAAAGATGGCCCTGGCAGCTTTCTGTAGGCAAAATTATATGAAACATATCTGACTGACACCTGTCAGTCACCCTGGTAATGATGCTTAATTATTGAGAAATTAGAGCGCACCCGAGAGCATGTGCTGATGGGGTTTGCGGTTCCTGCTGACGCCGACTGTGTGGGAGGTGCCCAAAGCTCCACTTGGCTGCTTTGTGAAGCCCGAACTCATCTCAAAGCTTCCCTGAGCCCGGAGCACCACCAGAGTCACTGGAAACCAGTTAGAAATACCTCCCGGGCACTGGAGGGTGGTAGAGGTGCCCCCTCGTGGCAAGGAGAAGTGGGCGAGAGGTTCATGGGTGGCACCCAGCTGCCTGCTGAAACGCCATCCCCAGCACCCTAACGAAGGCCGTAATGATGAGTGGGAGTTGGTGGGACCGTGCTGTGCATTTCACACCATCTGAGCTTTTATTTTATGCGCTGTTGGATTTAGGGGAGGGTGGCAGGAGACCCGGTAGACTGAGACATCTCTTGAGTCGGTGGTTGATGTTGTAGCTTGTGGAGGCAGGTGGCTGAGCGAGAATCCACGCTTAGGACCTTTTCTATTCAAAGGCGGCCCTGGGTGAAGGAAGATGCTCTGAAATGTGCAGAATGCACCAAAACTCAGAATATACTTTATCTTTTTGTGCTTTTATTCAGGTTTCTGTATCCGTGTCAGGGGCGGAGGGAAGCTAACGGCCGTGCGGGTTGGCAGTGCTCCCTTCAACGCTTTGAGGACATGCAGATGACACCGTGTGCTCCCTTGCCCGGCTGCCTTAGAGTGTGTTGCGTTGTGCTGTGCTCTGAAGTGATGGTCTCGCAAGTGCTTCGCGGCCCACGAGTAAAAGATGGGGCGAGGAACAAGTCCTACTTCTGCCACCCCTCCACATGTAATGGTCTGCAAGAAAATTTGCCTTTAAACTTCACACTTGTTGGCTTGTTCGTAGTCCAGCCGGTGCCAGCTCAGGGATGAGGTTTGATTATGGTCAGTTTGAGAATTGAAATTTTAGATTTTTCTTAAGGGATGAGAAACCCTCAACGTGTCTCGCTGGCTGCTGGGTCGCAGCGGGACCGAGCTGCCCTGTGGCTGGAGGTGGCTGGGAGGGAACTGGTGTTATCTGCCACCCACTTGTCGGAGACAGCGCGTCCTGTTGAGGTTTGGGGTTGGGTTGCTGGTTGTGGGAATCCACCTTGCTTAGCTGGGCTTGGCTTTGGGGCAAGTTAAGAGCATCAGAAAGAGCCTTTCAATACGTGGCAACCCGCCAGCAAATTAGAATGGAAAGATAATGCAAAATGGATGCATTGTATAAAACTCATCCATCTTTCCTCTCTATTACTTACTGTTAAACTTGTCCTGTCTGCAGATACTTGATGTATTGACTTTGGCAAGGACTAACTGCAGAAGTCTGGGGAATGATTAGAGTCTTCCTCTGGGCAAGTTGAGGATAAGGGCTTTTGAGATTTCTCTGAGATTTCTTGCATCTTTTGAAGCACTGAGGTATTGACTCCTCTCAGAGGTTGGCACTTAGCTGGGTGGATATGGCGTGTGCTCCATGCCAGCACCATCCACCTGGGATCAGTGGGGAAAATGAGGAGTGGAAAGGTAGCACAGCAGTTTAATAGAGGAGGGGATATAAGACAGGGCATTTTTCTCAGCTCTGGGCATCAACCAGCCCCTTCCTTCTGCACCTGAGATACAGGAGCTCTTCTAAAAATGGGAATGACTTCTCCAAGGCTTTCAAAGGGATGCTCGTGGACAACTTCTCACTCTCAGCAGCTCCCTGAAAAAAATCTCATCAATTATTAGGTGTGATTCTCCATGTACAAAGCGGTTCCGAAAAAGAGCTAATGGGGAGAAACCAATTAGACAGATTTATTAGCCCAGGATCAAATTCTGTTTGCTGAGATGATTGATGGAAAGGATTAATCATGTCATGCTTGCTTGCCAGAGATAACTGCTAACCAAGGCGAGTGGGTCTGTTTGAGACTCTTGCATGGGGGATGTGTCCACTTTTCTCCGATATCCCATGGCCGGTTCACATCTGGGTCCTTCCAACTGCAAGAAGCCAAATGTCTTTGTTGGCTTGGTCTGATCTTCCCAGGAGGGGCCTCTTGGATCGTTTCTCTTCAAAGGATGAGCCTGGTTTTGTCTCTGCTTTTCTTTTTGCTACTGCTGCTTTAATCTTGTCATTATATATATTTGCATATTTCTTTCTCAACCTTCTCTTCCTTTCATTCCACCCCCAAATCTTTTTCCCGTCAGCCACCCTGCAGCTCTGGCTTTGCTGTCGCACATGCACAGCCGGGACTCTCCTCTCTCGCCGTGGCCAGGTGCCCCAGCGAGCAGGAACCACTATGGCCACCACGGAGGCTTTTCACTGGTGTGTGGTTTATAGAGAGGTTGTCTCTTCATGAAGATTTAGGATATGACAGCAAGCAGGTCACTGGGGTTGGAAGGAAGGAAGATAGCAGCTTGAAATCACACAAGGTGCTTTTAGAAGAAAGGGTGTTAGAGTTTAAGAGTTAAGTTAGAGTTTGTTGCTCTGATGACATTAAGTTGAGGTCTGGTGGGAGAAGGTATTTTGGAGGCAAGGGGGATGGTTCTCTGGGAGACATTTGCTTTTTATTTATGGGAGGTACAGAAAAGTCATTGTTTAAATCAGTGTTTCCTGGGCAGGCTGCAAGCTGGGTCGCTTTTCAGGACAAGAAAAGGGATGCTCTTCTCTTTTCCCATTCATCCCTCCTCGATCCTGCTCAGTCGAGGGGCTTTTCAATAGGATTCTACTACTTTTTTTTCCTGCTCTGTGGGACTATGCCTGGCCTGAGCTGCCCCATATCACAGCCCAGGTCATAGTCCAGACCCACCTCAATCAGCAGCTTCAGCAGTGAAGCCAGGCTTTAAAGCAAGGGGCACGAGAGGGGTACAGGGGGCCTGGGCAATGCTGCAGTGGGGGGACCAGCGATGGGGAGTGGCATGGCCAGAAGAGGGCAGTGATGACCTTGGCGCTGGCAGAAAAATTCAGTGCTGTAAAAAAAATGCCGTTAATTTAGGGTTCACCCCCCAACTTCTAGGAAATCCTGGCCCAGATCTGCATTTTTTTACTTATATGCTCAAATTAAATATTCTTGATGTTTGACCTGGCGGTGTTAATGCTCAAAACAAATGTGATGCCTCCAAATCTCAGAGCTCTGGTGGTTTTAGGCTCTTTGCAAACTCAGGAGAAAAGTTTTCTGTGGTTCGTCCCCATTCCCACGCTGAGGTTTTTCTTCCAAACCACAAAGGCTTCGAAAGTTCAACCTGGACCTGCTGCACCCGCGTGAGGAGCTGGGTCAGGAGGTCTGGATTCAGAGAAAAATTCAAATATCTGCATCTGCTTAAGTATGACTCAAACCTTAGTAATGCTGCATTTGACGAAGGAATTAGGATCGCTGGCCTTGCTTGAGCATCATCTGGTGAATCTGGTATGTGTTTTTTTTCCTGCCTTGCCAGTGTGTGAGCGCTTCCAGCGAGAACCTCGCATGCCTGGTCCTGCTGGGAAGTCCGTGTGTCGGTGGGTTTAATAGTCCAACAACCGACCGGCACGTGGGGAAGCAGAGAGGTGGGTCGGCTTGGAGGGCAATGCAAAAGATGGCAAATCACAGGTGAAGTGGCTAAAACCTGGAGGCTGGTCCCATCCGAGCAGGCAGACGGTGCTGGGTTGCGCTCAGAGGTGTGGTGGAGATCTACTGTGGGCTTCCAGCAGGTACCTCCTTTTTTGTGCTTTTCCTTGTCAATGAAGGGAGTATAGGGATAATATTCCTGCTTTGCGGAGATGCCGGCAAATTGGAATCCTATCAATTTATAAGGAAAAAGCAAGTAATTCCAGCTACAACTTTTCTCCGAATCCCCCTGGCAACGTTTGTGTCTTAGCAACCGCATTTTCCTATTTAAAAATGTTTAAAACATTAAAAAACAACAACAACAACACATTAAGCACAGGATTAAGTGCTTTCCTGAATCAAAGCCTAACTAGATAAATGAAATGCTGTTAATTGAATCAGGGATGCACTGTGTTTTCAGCCCCCAAATTTGCATAACATTTGCATTTGATTGAAAAGCCATCATTAATGTTGTTCAGTTCTAGTAGGTCTCCCCATGTCTCTGGCTTTGGCCACCCTCCTCCTGCCCCGAGGAGCTGCATAAATGCTTTCGGTAGGAGATGGCCAGGACGGAGTCGGTGCTTGGTGTCGAGGAGAGCCCAGAGCTTGGCCATACCCTGCCACCAGCGCTTGGTCCTTCAGCGTCTTAGTACCATTGGTCACTCCTGCTTTGAGAAATACATGGTGGGGGATGGAGAAGGTCCAGGAGGTGTGGGATATAAGAGAGGTGCTGTAGCCAGCAGCCCCCAGAAAGTGTGTCTGGTGTACGTGTGGCTCCGGTGTGACTGCAAAGCCTGATCTGCTGCTGCTGGCACCCTGATGCAGAGAGATGGGGAGCAGAGGACCAGCAGCTCCTGCCGGGGCGCTCGGGGTTGGCCCTTTCTCTAGCAGGTGTTCACTAAATCAGCCCCTTGCTTTGGGGCTAAAGAGAAATCAAGTTGTCAGGACAAAACCTGAACCAGTGAGGGAAGAGGAAGGAAATCTGTGGGGCTGGCTGTGCTGGAAATAGCCATGCCCTGGGGCTGTTTCACTCCTGGGGGTAACCCCTGTCCAGGCGGTTGTTGTTGCCCCTAAAGATGAGCCGGGTAGAGCATCATGCTCCAGTAATACAGGTGGTTGTGCGTGTCCGTTACAGGCAGATCACAGGGAACGTTGTTTAGGGCTAAATGCTCAGAAGACGATCGTTGGGGTGACCAGAGCATCCCACACCCTCTGTCTTCCTCTCCTTCCCGCACGGATCCCTGCAGCTGCCTCCATGCTACTGGTGATGCTTAGGGCTGAATCCTGTCACTAAAATAACCGCAAGCCTTTGGCAAGCTCCTGCTGGCACCGCGAGGCTCCGCGTGGTGCGGGACAGGGGAAGGAGGCACATCCACGGGGTGCGATGGGGAGATGTCGGTTCTATCCCAGGCTCTGCTGCTGACCTGCTCCATGGCTGTGGGCGCAGTGATGCTCCTCTCCGAACGCTTCTTCCCGCTGGGAGAGAGCAGCTCTTGTCTCAGGTGGGCCCTGTGGCCAAAACTTCATTAGGAGGAGGTGACAGCAAGTCTTGCTGGGGCTCCTCACTGGAGGCAGGGATGCGCCTGTGCTGGTGATGGGGCGAGGAGCAGCTCTGCCCCCTCCAAAATCACCTTGAAAACACCAAGCGGGGCTTGTGCAAAAGGGAGGGGAACCCTTGAGTGAGGCCAGGCTGCGCTGGTGCTGCTTTGCCATCGGCTCCGGCTCGCAGCGGCCAGCCCCAGCCTCCCGCTGGCCGCTGGCCAGGCTGCCTGCTCCTAACTAGCTAGTGCCCCTTTCTTGGGTCCCTGCCACCACCACCACTGTGCCAGTCCACTCCGGGGAATTACCAGCAGATTCTTAATTAAGCGGGAGGCTCTGGCCACCCTCTCGAAGGCGATCTCTGGGGATGCAGCCAGGGGTGAGAGAAGAGTGATCCTGATGGCTGAATCTGCCCGTGGATGTTTCCCGATGAGATTTAAAAACTAAAGACAAAACCAAAAAGCCCCCAGCCCCCCCCGCCCAATCTAATTTGGGATTCTTAATGATGATTCTGTCTGCCTGGGTGATCAGGGTTTTCTGCAAAGGTTGCAGCGGGTATGAGTTAATTTGCGCCGCCAATGTGGCGTGGGCACCTGAGGCTGCACGGCTCCGAGGATGCGGCCGCCGATGCAGCACCAAGAACCAGCCATGCCGTGTGGGCTGGGAGGGCTCTGGGTGCGTTAGGGACACAGAGAACTTTCCAGCTGGCTCCGGGGCTGTTGGAGACCAGCAGTGGGTGTTTTCTGAATGAACGGGGTTTTCTTTGCTGCCACTTTTTCTCATTTCACCTTAGTTTCTCCCTTCTGGAGAAAAGTTTCCTCCTGGTGCAATTTGGGTTTGACCCACACGGTATTGATGGGCACAGTGCGAGAGGGCGAGAAGTCTCCGTGGTACCTGGATATTGCAGGATCCTCCACGGCACTTTGCTCTGTCTCTTTGCTTTTCCCCTCAGTGAAGTTTAACCCCTTGGTGTGTTGAGCTCTTTAAAGAGGTGGCTGAAGGAAAACCCGAGGAAAGCCTTTGATGGAGCAGATCCTGATGCTCCCACTTGCACCGGGGGGTAACGAGGGACTGACCCAAGATTCTCATCTGTGGCGTGGCTTCGTGATGTGGGTCCCATCTCAGCCTCCTGTTACAGTCTGGTTGCATCAGGGTGGGTGGGTTTTTTTCCCAGTGAGCCCAACCCACAGCTGGGGAGGGTTTGCTGAGAGCGTCAAGAGATTTCAAAGGTCTCACTTTGCCTCCCGGTTCTGCAGGAGAGCCAGCAGATCTGTACGGGGCTGCTGGGTGCATTGGCAGGTTTTCGAGGGCTGAAGGATGGACGTAGTGGATGCTAAAGTCCCGTTATCACAAATAGCACCATCGGCGTGGAGCAGGAGGGCAATGCTGGGATCCATCCCTGGCACCCATGGTTTCTCTTCCCTCAGCCCTGCAGCTGTTCGCCTTCCTCCCTCCACCCCCAATTCCTTTTCTTTTTTCTTTTTAAATTAAAAAAAGCCACCGGCACGTGGGCAGAAACCATCCAGATGTGCAAATAGACCTTTTTTTACCATGTCGATCAGTCCGCTCTGGCTCACCCCAAGGATCTGGGAGGTTCCTGCCTTCAGCATAAGGAGAGCAGTGTCCGGCAGAGCTGTTGCCATCTCCCACAGGCTGGAGATGCCGGGGCTGGTCTGTGGCTCCTGCCTGCCCAAGGGGCACGAGCACCGGTCCCGGCTGGCAGCCAAGGTCGGGCGAGCGGCGGTTGCGAGAGCCCTTCAGCGGCGCGGGAGGGAGGAGCTCCCGCCTTTGGCACATCATGAATAAAAAGCCGGGGAGAATCGCAGTCTTGCGGAGTTATTTGGAGTAAAGCTCTGCTCGGCACGGAGGTGGGAGCGAGCAGAACCGGGCCGTCGCGTTCGGTGGTGCGAAGAGCGGCGTTTCGCGACGAGGATTTAAATACGCGGGACCTGCTTCTAGGAAAGCAAATAGCGGGGTTTATTTATTCATGACTTCCTCTGTAATTCTAACCACAGCCGCTGCCGAGCGCTCGGACAGAGCCGGATTCGAGCAGGGGCTGCTCATCGGAGGGGGAGGTTTCCGCGCGCTGTGGGGCAACTCCATGTCAAGCCAGACCTCACTGAAGGGCTGATGGATGGAGCCCCGATTCCACCCTCCCTGAGGCAGGATGGGCACCGATGGAGATGGGCCAGGAGTCAAGTATTCGGAGTGCTGGCTCATCCTGGGTTTTCGTGGGATCCCACTCTGCTTTGTGCAGCTCACCCGGTTGGGCTGATAAAAGACCCGTCTCTCCCTCCAAGCGTGGCCTCGCGGGATTTAATATCTGTCAGTGATGGAGGCCGTTAGGAGCGTCAAATAATCCCGGTGGCATGGTCGCGATGGGAGGAATTACCGGTTAATTAACATATTAATAAAAGTGCAGCGGCCCCGGTGAGACACAGAGCAGCCCCCTCGCCTTGGCTGGCTGGCGCGGATACGGGCGATGCTCTGCCCGGGCAGGCGTTCCAGCAAGCTCGGCAAAGGAGATCCGAGTCGTCTTTTTTTTTTTTTTTTATTTTTTTTCTCTTTTTTTTTTTTTTTTTTTTTTTTTTGTTAGGGGGAGAAAATTAGATGCCACCAGCAGAATTACGGTGTGAGGACATAAATGGCTCTTTTCTCTCCATAGCACATTTGATTCTGGTCACGTATGTGCAGAACACATGCTCTGCCCGTGCAGATGCTTGTAGCTATCTGGAGAAGTTTCCGTGGCAGGGGTGGGCAGTGGGAGACCTACGGGGTTTCCTCTATCACTTTAAATCCTTTTGACCCTCCTTGGACTGTGACATTCTTTGCATTCTGAATTTCTTAATCTCTCTCCCATTCATTTTGGGATGCGGATTAGCATGTAAACAAGAGGTCTGGTTTCAGAGCATGCTCCCCACCACCCCCTTTGCTTCCTGCAGCCCCCCACAACACAAGGGTTGGGTTGGTTTCTTCTTCCCTGTCCACCCAGTTTGCATCTGTAGTAGCGACAAAATTTGGTGTTTTGGAGCCTTCCCGTTGGCTGAGCTGGTGGAAGCACTGAAAACCATATTTTTTGTGCCTTATTTTGACTTTTTTTTTCTTCTTTTTTTTTTTTTCATTTTGTCTGGGGCAGCCCCAGATCTGGCCATCCCATCCCTCTGGTCTGAATCTTTGGGAAATCTTTGGTGACTTTGGGAAACATCAGTTCTCGTTTTGTTTGAAACCAGCTGACCCAGCCAGCCCTTTCGGGGATTTTGATGTGTGTGGGTTTGCATTGGCAGCATGGATCAGAGGGGATGCTGGAGGCAGTTGCTTTTACCTTGCAAAGAAGAAGGGGCTGAGGAGGAATCCTTACCTGTGTGGCTAAATCCTACCGATTGCTTTGGGCCGGTTCATGCTGAGACGGTTTCTTCTCATTGACAGATGAGCTGAGCCACTGTCTGAAGTTCTGTAATTAGTAGATAAGGATCTGGAATCTCATTTTCTCTCCTTTTTTGGATTATTTCACATGTTCATAAATACTCTGAATTTGAAGCCCGGGTCTATGATGAGCAGGTCTGAGGGTATTTACTCTATATAGTGCTGTAAGCACTGAGCGGCCTGCCATGGTCATGGCATTTATCTTCCTTTTCTTTAGGCGTCTTAAAAAATCAGTGGTTTTGGTTATTCCTGAGAAACAGAGGCCAACAGGGGGGACCAGCCATCTGTGGGGGGTTGGCACTGTTCACATATGGGTTGCACCCACAAAGCTGCATCCTTCAAAGCACTGGGCACCTAAAAGTGTCATTGCCTTTAGGTGGGGGCTCTTGGGGTGCCCAGCAGCACATTGGGGTGCCGGCAGCCGCAGCGGCGTGGCTGTGCACCAGTGCTGGAGCCGCTGGACGAGCCCGCGGCTGCTCTCAGCTGTCTGCGGCAGCTGCAGGGCGAGGGGTGGGCGGGGGGAGCAGCACCCCCGGGGTAAATTTGGCATCGGAATTAAAAAAAGAGTTTCTATTTTGGGAAAAGTGAGGTTAGGAAGAGCCAAAAATGTGAGTCGAGAAGCAACCTGAGACCATCTTGGGTGGTGGAGCTGGGATGCCCGCGCCTTGATCTGCCTGGTTAAAATTCAGCCGGGTCCCACCAGCGGTTGGTGGCATCCCGAGGGTCGTCCCTCGGTGCAGGAGGGCAGGTTACATGAATGCACGGCTCCCTTTTTGCTTTCTAATCATTCTATTTAATCCGGCAAAAGTCTCTGCCTTTCCAGCCGTGCCCACGTTAGGGCTCCAGCCAGTGCCGAAGGGTCGGGGTGGGATTTTGGCATCTTGTTCTCGGTGAAGCTCCCGGCGTAAATCCAACACCAACTGGGTGTAATTAGCCAAAAGCCATCAGAAACCCCGGTAGCATATAGAAATGCAAAAACCTGATTAAATACCTCAACATGCAACAGTTCAATGCAAGCCGACCGCATTTCGGACACCAAATCTGCTTTTTAATCATTTTCCATTCATTTCAGGAGCCGGAAAATTCAAATCCGAAACATCCCACCCCAGCTGCGATGGGAGGTAAGAGGAGCAAGTGGAGAAGTGTAGATCAGATTAAAGGACTAATTCCCCCCTAGGTTTCTGTACTTGGGATTAAAGCTGATTTATCCTTTTCTTTGTTATTAATTGGGTCTAATTATACTAGATCTTTGCGTCCACATAGCTTATTCCTCTTCCATTCCAGGAGTAAATTCAACTGGTAGAAGCAACGTAAGCTACACCAACAAAATCCCCATTAATAACAGGGTTATATGATTTATCTATTGTATAAGGAACAAAATGGATCCTTTCTTCCCGCTGTCTGCTGGGACTTTTCCCTGACTCTTCCCCCTGGCCCCAGCTGGCTCCGAGGCCCCTTGGTCCAGCGTCCTGGGGCAGGCAGGAGCTTCCTTCGTCTAATTGCTTGTGAAATCTTAATGACTAGAAAGCTGCCTTTATTGATTGATTGCATTTCCGTGGTCTGTCCTGATGGTCCCAGTGTAAAGTTGTTGGGTTTTTTTTCCCTTT